>VZTN01012967.1:2664-26733 GCA_013400515.1 Erpornis zantholeuca
CACAAAGAAGTGATTTCAGTGTGCAGACTCTGGGGTGGGAGTAATCGGGTGGAGTTCTGTGGAGAAGACAAAAACAGTCTCATTTGACAGCACTCTTTAAGGTTCTGCTTCTATGGAAATGTGTTTACGCCTGTGAATAATCTATGTCTTTAGCCATATTTCTGGACAACAGTTAATAATCAGGAGGAGGTGAAGGGAGGGATGGAGGTTGGCAACAAATCACAAAAACACAGATTAAAATGTTCAGTATTAGCTCTCTCCAAACTGCTTTCCTGACAGCTAACCTATATATCAAATGAAGACAGCTGCTCAGATGAGTGGGTGACTGGTAGGAAAATTAGAATTAAATCCTGTACTTTGAGGTTCTGATCAGTGTGCTCAAGCTTCATGGATGTCTGCTGGTATGTTGTTTTTCCTAAAATCAGAGCAGTAGTTGCATATGCATGTCTACAAGACCAGAAAAGATCCCTAGCTGTTTCAGGTAATAAAAGCTATCAGTAGGGTGTGCTGGTGTTGTAGGATTTCTGTTTTAGAATTGAGTTCCAGACAGTATATCAGCACTAGCTTTGCAGGACAAAACTTTAATATCATTGTAGACAAGTTCAGAGAAGTTCATTAGGATAGTTGTGGTGCTTTAGCCATTTACAGAGAACTTAGTGTCTGCAGAAAAGCCTGCTGGAGAAACAATATAAATAAAAGTTTGCTGAGCTCGATATTGCCATTATATTATTAGAGTTCTGCTCAATTTCACCAGAAAGAAATCTGTGCTCTATTCATCTAAGGAGCACTAATTTGGAGATAAATATAAAGGAGGATCACATATCACATATAACATTAATTCCAGGGCAAAAAAAAATGGACTGTTAGTAAGATTTTGAAATTGTGTCTGTGCTAAAGCCCCTAACTTCTTTAAAGTTCACATGTTAAAAAGTGATTATGGTAGGTGTTAGCTCTGTTCATTAATTAGACATGGATAATACCTTGTGAGAAGACTCAGAATTGATTTTTTCTTCTGAAAAAAAAACTCTCAGAAAACCTGATAGATTTAAAATTGTATCATTTGTGATAAATCTGTAAAAAATTATTTGTAGGTATTATTTGTTGTTGATTAGAAACCATGATTGATATTTATCCATCCTAAATACCTGATCATTCTGTTGGGTGTCTGTTGCCAGCCTTTCTAAGTGCTGCAGTAAAAGTGAGAAAGCACAGCTTCCTAATGTGGTAGCCAAATTACTTGTTTCTGTTACAGTGTGGCAAATCACCAGAACTCTCATTGGAGATTAATAGTTCTTAGCTTTGAGTTGCAGCTCTGTGTGATCGACACCACCCTTGGGACACATCCTATTTTAAAATACCAGGCTTTCCTGTGCCAGTAACCTTTCTATAACACATCTTTCAAGAACACACCAAAGGCCCATCATGTCCATTCTGTATCATTAAAGCAAAAGCTTTTGAAGCCAAATGATGTTTAAACCTGGTGTGGAAAACACATTTGCATTGCTAAGTGTTAAGAGATTTTTATTTTTTGGCTATCTCCAGAATCCATAAGGAAGTATAGGGCAATACACAGGCTCAGAATTATTTGCATTGATATACATACACATATAAAATAAGCTATTAGAGCTCTATATTCTGCATTTTTTCTTATGATGCAGTAAAATGGGATTCTTGTTGTGTGAATATTTATTATGCTTCAATTAAATTTCCCTTGGAATGAAAAATAACTTAAAAGGTATTTTCACTGTACTTTTTAAAGTGATATCAACTGCAATATTGCTACTTATTTTACTTAGAATTTAATTCTGTACTATATATTAATATTTATTTCATAGATTTTTTTTTTGTGTGACCAAGAAAGTTAGCATGAACAGAACATTACGAAGAACGGGAACAGGCATTGTTTAAAGACAAATATCCTCATGCACTGAATTTTGCATGTGGGATCAACACTGTATGCAAGCTTTCAGTATTACTGACTTGATGACTTTTTATATTTTGTTTACAAAGCAATTTTTTGGCTTACTCTTGAAGTATCTCCCTATATAATCCATTTATTACTTATAAATATTTAATTTTGCCCAATGTAGAGGCCTGAGTGCTGGAGATAGAGGCTTTATGCCATCACTACTGTAAGAGCAAGGAACACCAGAAGCTTTGTGGTGTCACAATGCATCATGACAAAACCAAAGTAGTGCTTAAGGGGGAGGGCTTCTCTATTTTTCCTGTTCTTGGTAACATCAGAAGCCTGAGCTTCATGACCCACTGTGGCTATCACACAGCTGGAGATGCTTTGCAAATTGTCAGTACAGAAAAGAACCCTTTCACTGAAAACCTAGAAAGAAGAAAAATTGGTTTTGATTCTGCTTCAAAGTCACAAAGGGAGATGTTTGACATTAACGAAAAAGCTAATCTAACTGTCTCTATATTGCATTTTAGGGTTTTTTTTAAATGAGTGTTCAGACAGTGAAGGGTTTTTTTTATTGTGTGCATGAAGGGAAGGGATTTTCTAATATTTCTCCTCCAAAACATTCTCCCATTAGTAGGGAGACTTTAAAACTTTGCCTGTTGTGGGCTTTTTTTCTCCAGAAAATGTCTAAATGATTGCAGTTTAACAAGACAGCTCTTGGAGAGAAGATTAATTTTCACTTTGATGATCAGTGAAACTTCTCCTTCCACCTCATTATCTGCAAATCTTTTGGTGGAGCTGAGGCTGCTGGCTGTGGATCTCAAAAGACCTTTTGCTTGCAAGTGGGTCTGGCTTCTGTCTGCTGCCATGACTGTACAAGCACTGACGTGTTTCCTCTGCATTGCCTTAGTGGGCATAAATTCAAAACTAGCTACAGTTCAGGAGCAGCTTTTCTATGGGGAAAATGGGCTCTTTCTCCACCAGAACTGTGCCCATCTCCAAGCCCAATCCCATTCCCTGGCTAAAGTGGCAGTGGTGCCACAGACATCCTGCCCGTGAGGGCAGCAGCCCTTGGAGGAAGTCCCCATTAGTCAGAGAGAATTAGAGCTCTCACTACTGCAGTAGGGCCACTGACGATTATGAAGATACTCTCAATACCTTTTGTTTGCATGTGCAAAGGTTATGTTACTTCTTCAAATCAAATTTTAAGGGTTAAAATGTTTTCTATGAAGATGACTCCCCTTCCAACACACGTGCAAGCATATTGTGTGAAACAATGAGCATCTGCGTGACACAACACTTTCCCCATTAGAAATGTCTGAGTGAATGCAAACTGCATTTTAAACACTTCTAAGATGATGCAGTATTACAGGCTGTTAATCTGAAGTTTCTGAGTGAATTAGTAAAATTGGGAGAACTAAAATACATGAATTTTTATTATGTTAGAGTGATTTGTCTTTTCATTCTTGTTTTTATAGACTCTTTTAGAATAACAGGAGCTTTCCTGAGATGTATTAGACATGCCAAATAAGCAAAGTAATCACTACTGCTGGCAATAGAGGGCAGTGGACTTTCATTTGTAATATGTTTTACTAAGGGAAAAAATAATCAATTTATGTTTATTGAGATCTTTCACCTTTTTTTCCTCACACTTGGCCTTGCACCTCATAGATTTCTATTCAAATTCTCATCCTTTTTTGTTGCAGTGTAAGTAAAATGGATTATTCTAAATAAAATTGTTCATTTCAAGTTATTATTTTATATGTGTCTTGAGAGGGGAATAGGAGCAAGCTAAATATAGCACTACAGTATTGGTCTCAGTGGTGCATATGTCTAGCTCGTGGATTTGTAAACATTTACAAATTTGCATGATTTTTGCTGGCAGTAGACATCATCATTTCCGTGCTCAGAATTCATTACTAGTACATCTAATTATCTTCAGAATCTCCAAAGCAAAACTCTTCATGCAGAAAAATAAGACTTTAGTGGATTTACATTATGCTTTGGAAGTTCAAAAATAAAACTAAGAGAAGAAAAAACAAATTTTGAGCTATTGTTTCCATTTATGTGAATGCTCTCTTATGGAAACTTACCAAAGCTCAAGCAAATCATGTTAACCATCCTTCCCATCTGCAACTGTCACCACATGTCTCAGATTCAATGCTGTGAAGAAGAGCAGGTGCAAGCTTGTTTATTTAGGACTGGTGGATCTCTCTCTCGATCTTCCTGCATCACTTAAACAGGTCCATGATCCCTGCTTGTGTCCTGTTAGTCAGCGTGGCTGAAAGCAAGGGAGAAACTTGTCTCCAGTCCAGCTCCTCACCTGCCCCCTTGGTAGGACCTCCAAGGGGCTCCTGCCCTCCCCTGCTGCTCCGTACCACCCCTAAACCTCCCTCTGCCTGAGCTAGTGGGGATTCTTTGTGCCTCTCACACAATATATCCTTTTCTTATAGTCAGCCATTGACATCAGGAAGTTTGGCAATTCCTCCCATGTGTTTAAATGCTCAAAATATTTTTTCCAAAAGTATGTCTCAGAGGTAACAAAACCCCTAGACCACCCAAAGAAAAGACAGCCCTTCAAACCACAAAGTATTTAGTTTTGGGCTGACCACATCAGTGTTACAGGCTGCAGTTTAGGTTGTTGATGTATCAGTGTTGGTGATGATGAGGTGACCCATCCCAGTCCAGGGAGCACTTGTGTTTTAGTGTATCACTTTTTTCATCATACTTTGAGGAATCTGTGTTGTGTACAGGGTCTGCTGATGGATATGATATTACAATTGGATCAACTCCTATTGATGTTGATTTCTTTAAACCATTGTCTATATTTTAGGTCCTACTTGCCAGGAAGAAGCAACATTATGAAAGCTGGTCTTACTAAGAAACAATAAACTTATTTTTAAATAGTTGCAAATAACTGTATTTGCACAGGACCTTTCATATCTGCCTTTTCCATAGGAAGTGGCTCCATCAGATTTTGGGGATGTTTCTGGACAAACACTTCAAGAATAAATATGATTATTATAGCAGCTTTCCTTTTTCTATGTTTGGGAGTTCTGAAGGGAAAAAAAAGTCAGCCTGCACATGATAGCTGCAGTTATTTCTCAACAGCAGTGGCAAAATTGACATAGACACCCTATTAGGTTTTTGCTTAGAGAATTATTAAAGCAGCTGTATTATTATTAAAGTTATTTTTAAAAAACCCTTATTTTTTTCTGCTCTCATACATCTTTTTTTCCTGTGTTTTTGTATCCCATTCTTATTAAATATTGATGCTCATATCACTGCCTTTGCTAATACTTTCACTTTTTTCAATGATCTACATGACAGGTGTTATTGCACAGAAAAGCCATTTTTCTCTTCTATCTGCTTTTCAAAGGGTGTTTGATTGATTTGCCAGTTTAAGCCCATCACATTTAATTCCTGGCAATATTAGTGTGAGAGCATATACTGCTGACTTAAAAACAGGATGCTTTTAGTGAGCCCAAGTACTTGGTATTGCTGCAGTTTTAAATATACATATATATAAATAAGTTCATATTATATATGCATACACATATATATATATATATATATAAGTTCACTCTATATCCTAAGCTATTGGTAACAATAAGATCTTACACATTAAAAAAATCCCAACAATAAACTCTGGCATAACTCCCTGAGAACAGTCATAATAAATTGTGATAAGTTGTAATTCCATTTAGAATTCTGTTGAAAGCTATATGTATTGAGCAAGACACAGGTAAGCACAGTTATAAAAATCTTATTAAATGAGGCTGTTCTCAATTTTTAAGTTTTTTTTATATTTTTTGGCCTAGTCTTTGGCCATAGGATGAAATGATCTATGAGGCTCTGTCCATGCGTGAAACAAGCTATGTATGTTCTGTATATTCTATCTTATAACACAGTTACTGAGTGCTGGATTGAAAAAAACAAATAGTAATTTTTAAATGTGTTTTTTTAATTTTCTTTTTTTTCTCTGTTATAAACCGTCATATATAAATTGGCATTTTAAGTTAAGAACTGGTTTTCTTTGGGGAAAAAATCATATAAAAGGCCCATTTGGCATTTGGTACAAAGAAGTCAGTCATGAGAGACACACTGCAATCAGGTACAAGCAGCATAGGTAGGAACAGGGCTCTGTTACAGGGTTGCTTTCAATCACTGCATGAAACACTAAAAATCCCTACTTGACAAGAGGAAGGGTTATCTTGCCACCCTGATAGCAGTGACTCGAATGTACTAAGGAAGTTCAGACAAAATGCACTAAAAATATCTCAGTCACCTCCTCAAAGAATTTTGAAATGCCATGTTTCCATAAGACATAAAACCGTCAGGGAGCCATTCTCGAGGCAACTGCTCAGGGTGCACAGGGGGAGGAAAAGCAAGTCTTGATTCTGGTATGGGCCATACACAGTATGGCTTTTAGACAGTATGGGTTTCTATAATTCCAAAAAACATGCCTTGAAAAGTGGTGTCCTCATGGAACAAATCAAGACAAATTGAATCCAAATGATGATATTTAAGGTCAGAAGGAGGAGCTATGCTGAAAAAAAGATGAAGAAGGAAGAAGTGAATGCACCTATCAAGGTGTTTCACAATCTCCTTACATAAGGTTATCAGATATGAGGTTTACCGTCTCATCTCATGCTTTTGATTACTAAATCAGCATCCAAGCAGCTCCTTCTTGTATTTTTCCCTGTGGGAAAGACCCGGTACATGTTTCTCTTGACATTTCGTGATCTTTTGATTTCTACTTAGATAGGCAAGGAATTGAGTTGGTTTGTGCAGTCTGTACTGATTATTCAGTTATTCACCCAGGATAAGTTAGTGTTTGTATTCTCACATGACTCTTTCTATGAGAAATCATAGAATCATTAAGGCTGGAAAAGGCCAACTTTTGACTGAACACCACCATGTCAATTAAACCATGGTACTAATTGCCACATCCCATCATTTCCTGAACGCTTTCAGGGATAGTGACTCCAGCACCTCCCTGGGTAGCTTGTTACAATGTTTGACAACCGTTACAGCAAAAAAAGTTGTAGACAGCAATAAGGTCTTCTCTAAGCCTCCTTTTCTCCAGACTAAACCACCCTAGGTCCCTCAGACCCTTCCTCCAGTCTTTTGACCTTCTCTGGGCTCTCTCAAGCACCTCAGTGTCTTGTAGTGAGTGGCTCAGAACTGGACATGGGACTTGAGATGTAGCCTCACCAGCGTCAAGTACAGAGGGACCATCACTGCACTGGTCCTGCTGCCTACACTATTTTTGACATAGAAAATGTCAGATATTATTTTAGTATACTGTATTAAGAGAGTATACTATATTATATCATATAGTATACTAAATAGTATATTTGCTACAGTATAACATATTAAAAGAGTAAAGTTTAAGTGATGCATCTCCTAGCAGCAGTTAGAACTGAAAAATATGTTCATGAGTGAGAATTGTATAAAAAATATGGAAAACAGGAAAAACTGTCTCTAGAAAGCTGCAATTAAAGCAATTAGTTGGGCATTTTTCCATGGGTCACAAGCAGGAAATATGGCAGGGATCTAGATGATAGTTGCTGCTAGATGATCAGGTTGTAAAGGGCGTGTGTTGCAGGGCAAAAAATCACTACACATTTAACTGCTTTGCAGAGAAGCTGATGGATTAATTGGATAACAACTAATAAAAGCCATCTGGAGTCATGGTATCCTTTATCACACTGAACAATATTCCAGTTTTTGTTATATATCTTACTACTGATGTCTTAATCATGCAAAACATCCATCTTGCCTAATATGATGACAGCCTTCCTGGTCATGGAAACACAAATCACAGTGGCACATTTTTGTGTGCTGACCCATTACCACAGCATGTTCACCCATCAGGGACAGTGAGCAGTCAGGTTTTCAGGGCCTCCTATGAGGCCCAACAGGATGGGATGAGGGTGCTGGTGTGGGTGGTGTTTGGAGTATTGGTGATCCCAAGGTGCACTCTTACCTCCCCAGATTGGGCTCTACGTACGTAGCTTTTCACTTTGGAGGCTGTCACCACCCATGGTCTCCTCGCCAAATGATCTGCCACATCTAGTCCTTATTGTCATGCTCTCTGGTCTAGGGATGCCATGGACCTCTCAATCAAATATTTCCTCTTTCATCTTGCCATGACCTTATCAAGTTGTCATTGGTTTTCACCAGACAGTGTGTTTCTGTGATAAAAAATCGCCTCTAAGGCTAACAGCAGTTTTTGTTTTGCCCTTTGCCATCAAGCTCTGGTTTGCATGATTGTCTGGGGAAGAGTGGAGGTGGAAAGGGAAGGCTGTGCATGCTCTCCACAGGAGCACTCACGGAAATTTAGGCAATGGCTTTGTTGCTAAATAATTTTTTTTGCCTTGCTTACTGTCAGGGAACCTAGGAAGCCTTCTGCATTAATACCTTTCTTTACACAGTGTGATTCTGAGGATCCCTTAATTTCAGTGGCATTAGAAGTCCCCTCTTATAATAGAAATGATAATACAGTAAGCAATATAATAACCAATACTGGTAATACTTAAAGCTACTTTGTCTCTTTCTGTCAGAAATGGTTCAAATTACTGGACATGTGGATTCATCTGATGTAATGGAGAAGAATCAATATACTTTGCAAGAAGCCATACCTTATTATTGCATTGCTTCTGCAAAAGAATCAGTGTGAATATATAAGTATGTCTGAAACACAAAAAAAATCTGTATATCTGTAAATTTTTTTTTTCTTTCAAAAAGATGAAATTAAAAAGATGTTACGTTTCAGAAAACTGCTATAAGACAAGAAGCTAAAGGGCAGTAATGAGGTCTTTTACACAACAGAGGGAAGTTGGCAGTGGGGTTGAATGTAAATTTCTATTGAGCAGATGATTATCTGGTAAAGGCATGTGGCAAAACTACTGATCATTCAGAATCATGCAGGTCAGAGTGAAACAATCAAAAGCTTGAAGAGGGATTTCGTTATACTGAATGACCAGGTGATTAAATGACAAATGATATATAATATTGGTTTGAATAGAGAAAAAACACTTTAATACACAAAGCTTATGTTACTGCTTCTTTTGTGCATATTGTATGCCCCGAATGAGACTTCACCAAGCAGAGCTGTTTACAGTCAGTCACATATATTTCTCCATGAAGTTTAAAAATGTTTGCTTCATTTTTGATTCAGATCACATTAGCAAGAAATCTAAGTCCATCCTGAATTTTCTGAACATTGAGGAACCCAGCCTTTCTGGCGAAATTTCTAACCATAATTTCATAGAAATTAGTGTGTTATTCAGAAGCACTATGTGATTTTACACTTGTGCTATCCTTACTTTTTTCTTAAGGAGCACAGGCCACTATCAGAGTTGGATGAACCTAGAAGAGCCCTTGGTTTGCCCAGAATAGCAATTCTTATTTTACTCTCTTATAATAATTTGATGCTAATTATGCATTAGAATATTCAAGATTATTTTTTTCCAGGAAATGACAATCACTTCCCATAGTGAGATATTAATGACACCACATTTAGCATAACATAAAAATGGCCCTCATAGGCACAGAAATAGTAATCCAAAAGCTGGAGGCTATGTTGAGGCTCCATCTGTGACAGAGGAATGAACACACCCACCCAACACACTTCTGGGCTGTGAGGGAATTCAGTGTGTTGGGAGGAAGGAGTGAACACAGAGCCTGGAGGACAGATACATTTATCTCTACAAAATGTCCAGCTGCCAAGTGGCTGGCCCAGGACCTGGTCTGTGGTGATTTATCTCCTTCAACTGGCCCAACCCCAAAACCATTTGCTCACCACCTTGTCACTTGCAACCTCTCTACTCTTTGATATCCAATTTAAATATATACAAAACCCATTGTCTCCTTCAGAGAAATGGAAGATGTACCTACTGTATAAAATTTGACTAAATATAACCAAATGCTTCCTTAGTCAGTGAGAGAAAAAAAACCCAAAAACAATAACAAAACACCAGGAAAAAAAGAAAAAAGAAGAGCTTGTAGGGAGGGAAGTTAAACTATCAAAGCAGAAATTAGTTTCTGCATGAAAATGCTCCGAACTGTCCTCACTGAGAACGGTGAAGTTGTCTTTTTGAAAAGAATTTTCTCATTTGCACTTAGAAATCCTGTGTTAAATGTTATTTAAAGGAAAAAAAACAAACCCAAGGTTGACTAGGATACACTGTGACTGTTACATTTTGTTTGTTATTATAGTAGATGCTTTCTATTAACACCTCAGGAAGTAATGGAAGTACACTTGAAAACCTCCACATTTCAGAGCCCTAAGGTATATTCAGTGACCTTCTACACCACACAAAGTGATTCAGTTAGTTTTCCCCATTAACCAAATGGAGGAAACTAGTGTTAAACAAGTTTTATTTTTAACATTATATTTTCCTAGTTGATTGAAGATGTATTCAGTTTGTGGATTGACAGGAAAGGTATGTGTAGGTCAAACAGGTTACAAATATCTTTTAAATCTTCTGTTTCCCAGTTGTATAAGACTATGAGCAAAATGACTTAATAGAAAAAACTGCATTCCCTTAATGTGATTGCTTTACCTCTAAAGAAAGAAAACATTTAATAGCTTTCTATCCCCTTTCACTTTGCTGCATATTCTCTTCAAATTATCTATGTCACTTAGGCCCACTTACCATTTAGCTATTTTTAGCTTGCTAGTTGTCTTCTACTTCTGGAGAATTATCCTGTTTGCAATTACATTTCCTGACACTTTTTTTTTTCTGTCTGAAGACTGTGCAAATTTGAGGTGTACAAGAATAAAGTAATGTAGGTCAGTGAGAGGTCCATATTTACAGCAATCTTTAATTTTTCTTGAAGGTTTTTTTTTGTTTTTTGTTTTTTTTTTTTTATTTCTGGAAAAAGAATATGAGAGAATATGAGCATCTGATAAGGAGAAGTAAGCCTGTCTTTGTGTGAAATACTGGTACACACGTCTACCCTGGTGTACAGTGAAAAAATTGTGTTGAACCTGTGTGTATGTATTTTCCTTTCTAACAACATATCTGCTTCCTGCATGAGTTGCAAAGACAACTCTGCCATCTCCAAGTGTGGACTTTGATGAATTGATCAGTGGGGCACAATTAAGAAGCCTCTGAGCTTGGGTTGGTCATAGTATAGATGGAAATTGAAGCTGCATAGCTACTTGATGTGCAGTTGGGTCGTGGCTGAACAGAGCTGTGCCCACAGTTGCTCCCTGGAACGTGGTCCTGGCTGGTTGTTATATGGATTACAGTTGCACAGACAGAGCCAAACACAACAGGCACCCACCTTTGGCTATGATTATTGGATGTGGCTTTCATGGCAGCATGGAGAAATGCATAGAACCCAGCCCTGGGTGTGTGATATTGCCTGGGTAGGGCAGAAGTGAGCAAACTGGTCTTCCTCAGATTTCTATACAGAGGAAGAGAGAAGTTAGATAAATGTAATATTTTAGAGGGAATTGGTTATTCTGAAAGCTTATGATACCTATGGCAATATAAGGAAATTAAAGTAGGAATTTTCTCATCTGCTACTAATTGCCAGTGAAGAATGCAGTATTATGTAATTACCTAAATGTTTGTATTGCTAATGAATACACTGGTGGCAGAATATGATCTTGTGCATACACGAATTTGACTTTAATTATAAACGGAAGGAATGTATAAGCAATGTAATTTAACATTATGTTCTCCATACTAATGTTCCGTAAATGTTAATAATTTCATTGGTGTCACATGTTCATCTAAATGAAAAACTGTCATTCGTTGTTACATCTCTTATCTGCAAATGATAGTAGGACAATTTTTGAAATTGCAATTTTAACAATACTCAATAGGCAATTTGTTGCCATTTCAAAAGTTATACCATAATCTCAAATTACACTTGGAAAATGGAAGAAGAGAAAGGATGCATATTTACTTTGCTCTGCAACTGATGTATGGCATAAATACAAGAACTACATGTAAAGCTCTTAAAATAAGCAGAAAACTGTAAAAAATAGTCTCTGTATTTACTAGTTTCTCCCATAATAAAGTTAAATAACTTTTTTCACCTCTGTAGAATCAATAAATTCAGATGATCATAGCACATTTGGGAAAAGAAAAGAGGATGATTTAGTATTTTGTGGTGCTGCAGTTTGCTTTTAGGCTGACATATTTTGGTCCATTTCAAATAATTTTAAGATGCTTGATATACTTCAAGGTACGAAGCATCTCATGAATCTTACAATATAGTGAGTCACTGGTCCAAACAGTTGTTTCATGTGACTTTATAATGTGAGCTATAAACATGGTAGGGGTAAATTTGGAATCTGATACCTGAGGAAAAGTAATCCCAACGCAGAAAGAATCAGATTTTGTTATCTTAATAAAGGTTAAATATTCATAAATATATGAAATAACTTCAGCTACTGAAAGGAGGAAAACAAAAATTCCATCAGAGAAAAAAGGAAAAGCCAAATATAACTTGATTATAATACTGGTCCTGGAAGCATACTTGCTTTGTAAGAGGTCTTTGAAGTAATAAAAGTCAGAATATGTTTGGTTTAGGATTTTTAAATGTATTACAATATTTATATGTATTTTTCCATTTAATTCCATTAATTAGATCTCTCAGGTTATGTTCTTTCTCACATGTGTAAATGCTTCTCAGTTATTTTGATAGTGACTTTTGCCTATGATGAGCCTGTATGTTGAGTCCTGCAGATCATAGTGAAACCTATTGATGAGGTATTTTGAACTTCCCTATGAAAAATTAGTAGTTGCTGACCTTAATTTCTCTTCAGGCTATAAGAAGACAATTTAGATGCTCATCAGAAAGATGTGAAGAACTGTGTTTGAAAGTGTTCAGGAATTGGTGTGAAAGAAGAAAGCTTAAGTGGTCTTGAATGTACAAAATACCTCCTAAAACAAAAAATGAAAAATCATAGAGGGAAAATTTGTTGGCATATTCAGTAAATACAAAAACATATGCATGTCCCTAAAACATGGTTGACATACCGGAGAAGCTGAGAAGTCTTGGTGACAAATATGATCTAAAAATGTGTTTTAATATTGTGTCGAACTTTTTTGTATCTACTTTACAACAGATCTCAAATTAAGGTAACCCTTGTTTTCCTGGGACAAAACTTCAGTGGTGACTGAAGCACCACTAATGCCTCTAGAGCTTGCAAGGGCAGCCATGGGGATTGAGAGATGTAGGAGATGTCTTTTGTTCTGGCTTTTTTTTTTTTTTTTTCCTTTTTGGATAAGGAGGAACATGGGATTGGAATGTGAAATTAGTTGCCTTATGCTCAGAGGATGTGAGCTAAGTCAGGAGCGTTTTTCTGTCAGTTACAGAAGTGGTTAATATCTGGGTCCCAACAGCATCGTAATTAGTACAAGTCATGACATAGGATCAGAATAAAAGAATGAAGTAGTAAGAAATAATAGCTGGCACTTCAAAAAGACTAGAAAATGGAAAGTCTTGTGCAAAATTAACACAGTCTTGTGCAAAATTAGATGTTTCCTAATTACTTGAAGGTTCTGTGTACATTTGTACTGAATCCTCTTCCTAGCTGCATCAAATGCAATATAAATGCAGGTCTTTGTTTGCAAGCTCCTTTTCATCTCTCTGCCTTTTCTGGCCTCTAAATTGTCAGAGTGAAATAGAGTGAACCTCTTATATAGAGGTTTTACTAGCAATTTAGTAAATTTCTCTACCTGTTTTGCCTCTTAAACCAGAAAAGCTCCACACACATTTTTACAAATCTACTTGTCTGTCATACATTAAGTTCTTTCCTAAGATCATCTTCCAGTGTTTGGAGATTTGGTATTTGTTTGGGTTTTTTTTTTCTTTTAGCATAATTATTTTCAGATATGAAAGCATTCCAAAGCTTTGGGATATATTGTTGGTCATGTTATTTTCACCTTTTGCTCTTTTTCATCTTTTTGAGCTCTTCTGTCTTTATTAGTATGCGGGTAGTGAGCTCTATGGGTCAGCAACCCCCTCGTGGTTTTTTATGTTTATCCCAGTTGGCTTCTGGTTCACGATTGATTCTTAAGTACTATGGGAATGCAAATAATAATTTTGAATTGGGTATGAGTTGCTCATATTCATATAACTCGTGTGAGTTATGTGACTTGTAGTAGATGTTATAAATATTGACCTAGGTATCCTGCTCGAATTTGTCTCAACTAATATCCATCTCAATAAGTTATGAAAATATGGTCTAGGTAAAACAAGAATAATCCCAGCTGAGTGGCAGAGTTGGGCTAGAAAAGAGGTACTAAATGAGTATTGCATGATTTTTCCACTATTTCCATCAGTGGAAATAGAGAATACCAATATTAAATGACACAAAATTTATGGAGATTGTGGCAACTAGCAATTTGGAATGGAGGATAAGATTTTGAAGGAAATACATTTTTCCCAGTTGAAGCAATGACCAGAAATAAATAGATTGGATAGAAACTTATGTAAAATACTACCATTAAATGGGAATAACCAAACACAGGCGTGGAATGGATCACAATTTTGTTTGCAGCTCGTATCACAAAACAAACACAAGGCAACATTGCCCCACACATGCAAGTAAGGCTGCCACTGGAACCTGTACTGAGAGCTGTCTCTAAGAGCAGTCAGTGTAAATGTGTTCTCCATGACCTGTGAGACACCTTGGCAGCCCTGTTCTGTGCAAGGGAGGGACCAAGGGGGGTTGGCACAGTGGTTGCAGCTGCTCCCAGAGCCCCTTGAGGCATGGCTGTGGGCCTGTTTCCCTGTCACAGGGTGGGAGAAGATGGTGGAAAATACACATCCTGGATTGTCTTGGACAGGACTGTGCCAGCCCCTCCTGATGGGCTGTGGCATTTCTGGTGGGAGAGAAGCTGTGCCAGGACACACAGCGAGAGGACAGGCAATGCCAGGATGGGTATGGGGAGCTATGTTTTGTGTAAGTATCAGTGGTGCCAGTGTTAATCCTCAACAGGGAGGATTATAGATACTATTTATTTATATATATATTTATAGATCCCATTCAGTCACTGTAAATAAAACCAGGCTGCAAATACATGGCCAGGCACTTCCCTCCTATTCTTTATGTTTGTGGCAATCAATTCCTCCTTGTAATGCCCTTCTAGCCTTGAAGGAGGTGTGAAAAATATTCCGTAAATCTGTATCAACAACATCTTGTGTGCCTTGCTGTATATACTCAGTGAAAAGATTTCTATGCATTCCTGTACTCAGTTAAAAAGAGATGGCAAAAGGCCCAAAAATAATTTGCTAAACTTTCCTGGAACATGCATGCAGGAGTAATATGGAAATCATACTTTCTGCCATGGCCTGGGAGTGATACAATTAGATGCCGTGTTTTATCTGAAACACAAATTTGTTAGGATTTTTATGAGGCATAAGTAAGATTATTTTCTCTGGAAAGCCAGTTACAGTGGCAGCATGGTTAAAGCAGGTCATGTGCTGTAAGCAAAGCCCTGAAGTGGCCCTGGCAGCCAGGATGGACATCCCATCCTGGGGGCATCAGGCACAGCATCACCAGCCAGGCAAGGGAGGGGATTGTCCTGCTCTGCTCTGCTCTGGGGCAGCCTCACCTCGAGTGCTGGGGGCAGTTTTGGGTGCCACATATGAAACAAAAAAAGACATTAAGTTATTAGAAAACATTAAAATGAGGGCAACAGAGATGGTGAGGGGCCTTGAGGTGAAGCTGTGTGAGGAGCAGCTGAGGGCACTTGGTCTGTTCAGCCTGGAGGAGACTGAGGGGAGACCTCACTGCAGTTACAACTTCCTCATGAGGGGCAGAGCAGGGGCAGGCACTGAGCTCTGCTCTGTGGTGACAGGGACAGGACCTGAGGGAATGGCCTGAAGTTGTGTCAGGGGAGGTTTAGGTTGGATATCAGGAAAAGGTTCTTCTGGAACAGGCTCCCCAGGGCAGTGGTCACAGCAGCAGCCTGACAGAGCTCCAAAAGTGTTTGGACAGTGCTCTGAGACACATGGTGTGACTTGTGGGGTTAGTGATGTGTAGGGCCAAGAGTTGGACCTGATGGTCCTTGAAGATCCCTTCCAACTCGGTTTATTCTGCTTGATTCTGTGATTCTGTGTGTGCTTGAACACTGGGCTGGGATGTATATCTGTGTTTGGTCAGAGGGTGCTTTGCTGGCAGCTTTCCAGTGTGGCAGGAGTGTTCTGCCTGCTCAGTGTGCATTAAGGTGTCCCAAGCACAGATTTAGTGGGTGGTTTCCTCTTGGCCTTCCCTCAGGAGTTCTTGGTGCATGTGAAAAATGAAATGTGTGCACAGTGAGTGATGCCTTTTTGGGCTTTTTTAGAACTTCAGAAATTTGTTTTCTTGGAAACAAAAATTCTTACACATTTTCTTCAGAGAATTGACCTAAGTGAGGAAAGGGCATCCTAAATAAGCCTTGCCTAAACTGACTGTTTTGGTTAGCTATTTGAAAGGGGAGGGACATATATATAGAATAGCAGTATGAAATACTGTGAAAAATAATTTACTTGTGCAAAAGTTTAACAACATCCTGCATCAAAAGAAAATATAAATAAAAGCATGATATATCAGTCTGTTTTAACTCCCTTAAGAGCACTCCAGTAAGAGTGGAGCATTTGAGTATTTTTCACGTTCTTTTAGCAAATTAAGTACAATAGTATTTTGCAGCAGAGATTGTTTCATTATTCTACTGCAGAAACCTAAGTGTTTGGTATTTACTGTTTAACTGTTCTGACAGGAATGTGTCAAAAATAGGTATCAGTATCTCTGTTCAAGATTCTGATTATCTTTTACCCTGCATTTTTCTTGTCAATGGTGAAAAGTGTGGGCTGCACCTGGGGCTTCCAGTCCTTGAGTCATAATTACTGTGTATATATATATTAAGGAGTAAATTTATAGTTATTTTTAGAAGTTCCTGTTTCTCCGTTTATTGATTAATGTTGTCTTCATTCTTATGCTTCTGAATAGCAGTTGTTCAGTAGTTTCTATGCTTCCAGAGACCATCCTGATGTTTGCATTACAAAAAAAAATAAAAAAAATAAAAAAGGCAGGAGGCTAGAAAAGAGGCTTTTCATTCCAGTGTGCTTCTAACCCCTTTCCTCCATGTTCTTGTGTCACAAGAAGGTGGCAGTGGGGGGAATGGAGGTGTAACGCTGGTTTCTAAGAGAGACCAAAGAGACTAGAAAAGAGGCCATGAAGAAACTGTAGAAGTTGTGGAATTACTTGGAGTAAAAAATCACACTCTTCCCAGATGTAAAGGCTTAACTATGTTACAGTTTTGACTAAAAATCAATGTTGTCACTCATAAACCTGATGATATCTACTTTGTTATGAACGGATGAAATATGTGGATACAAGTAATACTACATTTCACTGCTACTGGCTATTGGCTTCCAGTGACAAGTACAACTATTTTGCCTTTATCACAGCCATCTGTCTTGCAGGCTAATCCCTCATTTGTAAAAGTGTATCCCCGTGGCATGTGCATCCTTCAGTAACCCACGTGGTGGCAAACAGCCCCTGGTGTTTTCATGAGGATATGACTCCTTCTGTGTCATCCAACAGGACTCTGAAAGCTCTGACAGATCCATCTCCCTTCTCTTTAGTCCCACGGGGATGGGCAGCTGCCCAGTTTGTCAGCAACCTATTCTTTTGCTAACAGACATCCAGTTTCAGCTATTTTGCTTTAGGTTATTGTCTTGCCTAAGTTCAGTTTTGCTGCCTTGCTCTCAGGATGACTTCTGTGAGTGAGAGTGGTGGGGGTATGCTTAGGAGGGGTGTCCAGGGGGAGATTTTGCTTGGGATGGGGTGTTTCTCTACAGAAGAGAGTGTGCAGAGGCCACACTTTCTGTTTTGTTCAAGCATCTTCCGTTGGGGCTCTGCAAGGAGAATATACAGAGGTTTTAACACGTTAAAAGGTTGTGTATTGGTTAGCACTTAAGATTTATTCGGCTAAGCAGGAGCACCACAGAAAAGGCCCCAAAGAGTCTGGTTTGGCCTGGCAGACACACTTAGGTGAGGAAGAGTCTTCTCCAGTGTCTCCCAGAAGTGGCTTCTCAAAGTGACTGAGTTTCTGTCTTCCCCTAAGCATGGGAGATAGTGACAGCTGGCCCTGACCAGTTGTTTTGGTTTGAGACGAATCTAGAGGGGAATATCTTGTGATGGAAAATAGGTTGTAGTTACTTTTTTTTTAATTAGGTTTGGGGAAAAAAAAAATTTTTTTGGAGCAAAGTGAAAGGGAAAAAAATTATTTATTTAATAAACATACAGGAAAAGAATAATAAAGTTAAATAATACAAATTTTTTTGTTGTGGAGAGCGAAACTTCGAATAAAACTTTAGTTTTTTTGGGTGTGGTTTAAAGGCACAGAATGGCATAAAATTAATTTTCTGGGCATAGGCAGACAATATAATATAGTTTATAAAGTCACTCTAAGACACCAGTTCTGACCATCCCTGGCCAGTGCCAGCCTGCCTCCAGCAGGTTTTCTCCTGGAGGATTTTGTACCTTTCTCTGACTGAGTTTTCCCTTTAAAGTCCTTCAGCTACTAAATCCTCTCTGAGCAGACAGTGACTATCTGTGGTGGGGCAGGGAGCTTTAGGGCAGAGGGGGCACAGCGAGGGGGTGTGAGAGGGATTGGTTCTCCACTGTTCTTTGGTTTGGTGTTGAGCAATTTCCAGAATCTTCTACATCATGACAGGTTCCTTCTGAAACACAAGTGTTTAAGTCTGTCCAGAGACATTACTGAATGTTGGTAAAAAAAGTCTGTGATGCTGTTCCTGACCAGTGTGCTTCCCATTCTTTTCCATACGTTTCTGAGTCTTAAGGTAGAGTAAAGATCATTGTGTATGTAAAAGTTCTTTTTTCTTGGTCTTACTGTAAAAGTATCTTCTAAATGTGCTGCATGAAATGCTCAGGTCAGAGTTTGTTCCTGATTCTTATGAAAAAAATACTTGTGCATCACAACTCGGTTGTGGTGAGAGACCCTGAAATCCATCCTTTCATTTTCTTGCTTACCTATTTTAATTCAGAACTCCAGACAGAGTTTGAAGGGTGTGAATTTCAGAAATGTTAATATCTATCTATTATTTTTGTCTTTCTATTGTCTGTAGCTTGCTGCTACTCAGAAAGTTGGTACTCTGGTATTTTAATTTTGAATGATTGTTTGGGGTTTTTTTCTGTCTGAAAGGTGTACTGACATGAAAGAAATTATTTTTAATTTTTAATTCCATGAGAATCAAAATCACCATGAAATATATCTTGCCATCTTCTCTCTTGCTGTAGAAGATACTGGAAAGAGAACCTAGTGTGTATCTTTGTGATGGAAATGAGTCATACAGTGTGAGAAAAGAAGTGTTTTGTAAAACCCATATGGTTATGGGTTATTTTCATACAGAGTTGCAACATAAAATTGTAAAGAAGGTACCAGCAAAATTTCCCAATTTGTTGGGTTTTGTCTTATGGTAATGTTCTTTCATACTGCAGAAATTCCAAGGTGAATGAGTAGGCAAATGCTGCTTTATGAGATTGATTCTCTCTCTGCCTTTGTAATAGCTGGTTTTAGTGAGTGTTGTTTTCATAGTGGCTTAGAACACTTTCTCATTGAAATATTTGCATTAAAATGTTACCTATTCATTTTTTCTTTAATCATATGTAGCTTTGATATAACATTTAAACTGTGACTAACATTTTTTGTTTACAGTTAATGTTACTTTGGAATTGTTTAAATCAGTATTCTAAATTGAACAAGGCCTTAGAGCCACTCTCTAGGACTGTGTCATTAACCTATAATTGTATATTGCATGAAGTACTTTGTTTTCATTACTTTGGAAAAAGAAGTAATGACCTTGCAATTGACTCCTCTATTTAACATTTTCATCTGAGCTTTAACACCATTAGAAGGAACTGCTTGCATTGACCACAGAAGGAGCCAAAGAAGCAATGTGCTGCAGTCAATTCAATTCAGTTTCAGGCTAACAAAGTTAATATTAATTGGTGATTTACCAAGTCAAGGGCCTTTGTTAAATAAAAGCTAAGAATTTGAAACTCCTTTTTCTTTCTGTCAATTGCCAGCCCTGAGTTTTAAAATACACCATGCAGGACTTAGGTTTTCCCATTAGGATACCTAACATCTGAATAGCCAGTAGGTGTGTGCTGCCTGACACATTAACCTAAACTGTTTAAGGTGAGTAGTGAGTAGGGAAAGTTCCTCTTATGACAAAGACCCATTTCACACAAAAGTTATCTGGGAGATATCCAAAAAATATCCCTTTTTCCTTATTTGTCTGGAGCGTATTTCTCTCCAAACCCTGTCAGTACTAAATAATCATCAGGCCCTACAGTGTTTACTCTTGTTGATAGGCAGCTCTAGCAGCCAGGAGTGCCTCCCATTCATCTGTTCAGTATCATCAGATACAAGGAAAGCAGAACAGACTGTCCAAACTGGCTGTCATTTCAAGAAGGCTGGGGCACATAAAAGCAATAAGTAATAATGACTTAGCCGGGGGACTGAGTGTTCCGAACCACATGAAAAATGTGCTTTGCTTAAAACCACAAAACTTGGCAGGTAGGCTTAGGATTGGCTAAGGCACAGAACAAAAGCAAATATGGTGCTTTCTGATTGCCCACTGTAGAAAACTGAGCTCTTCAGCAGAAGCTCTTTTGATTCCAATTTTCCACAGGTTCTTAAACATGATAGGAAGAAAGTTTTAGCAGTGTTATACAGATGGCAAATGTCAGCATTAGTTGTTTTATTAATTCTTCCTCTAAAAAGCGAAGCAGGATCTATTTTTCCTAGTCTCAGTTTCTAGAAAATAAAATGGCTGAAATGGTGTTTTTTATATCTTATGGTCTTAGACAGAAGAAACAAGGTTAAAAAATGTTGGAGACGGAGAGGCAAAGGGGAAGAGGTATTTCTGGTGGACCTTCAAGATTTGGCTTGAATAACTGTTCTACAAATATATCATCCAGGAAGAACAGCACTTGAAAAATCTATAGACTTTCTTCTTTATTTTTCTATAATATATACATGCTTTTAATCAAAATAGTCAGGAGATTGGGTGGGAGTAATTCCCAACGCTGATTGTTCATGAAGGATAAGATCAGTAACCACTATGTCTTACAATGAAAACCTTTGTAAACACTTGGTTGCATTAGTGAAGTGAAGGATAACTTTCAGATCTTGACTGGGGGAATCTAAGCCAAGTTTCTTTCCTTTGAGGAGGCTCCTGGCACAGCTTGCTTCCCCAGGTCTAGTCTTGCTTTTCTCAGTCATCCTGAGAAAATTCAGAAAGGGCTGTCCAACAGCTGGGCTCAGGTAGGCTCAGGAGGGTAAGAACAAGTGCTGGCTTCTGCCTTCTGAATTGGTTTAGAAGAGAGAGTACATGAAAATTTCTTTGTATCCTTTCAAATCATTTGAAATAGGCTTGTGCCTGTGCAGTGAGCTAGAGCAAATTTGGGTCATCAATATTCCAGGTACAAGGAGAGGATACTTTCATTTTGCACATCTTTAGAAACAGCATGTTGCCTTGCTCCCTGTTGTTCATATTTTTGACTGTTAATTAAATTCACTGACATTGCAGCTGTTTAGATTATTAATAGGATCCCTTATATTTGAAAATAATTAGAATGCTAATATTTTTATAATCTCACTAAATACTTTTCAAAATGGACTAAAATATGTTCTGTTTAAAAGGAAGGATGGCAGAGTCAAGTCATGAATGTTTACTGTAATTAAAACATACCCATTATAGTTAAAATTTGAATTTTCAAATAATGTAAGGTATAAAGGACTTCAGACTCAGGGATTTTTGTTGTTGATGTTCCATGTTGATGTTCCATGATGATCAATTCATAGAGATCCCTAAATGTCATTAACAGCCCGAGGGCAGGAGCTGGGAAAGTTTGTTTGGCTCAGTGATCATACACAAATATATCACCATGGAATTGGATGGAGGATATATTGAGGAAATGCTGGTCAGCTTGAACATAAGAAGACAATCACACACGTAGGGAGTGTTTAGGAATTGCTGTCATGATCTGACAGATGATGAAACTGCTATTTTGAAAAGTCTTTTAAATGTGCTTGTAATGGTGCTTGCAATTGCATTGTTTCTTTGAAGGGAAGGGTTGTTTGTTTAATTTATTGCTTCTGAAAAATCTTTTTTCTTTTCTTTTTTTTTTTTTTTTTTTGTAAGTAGCTTTCTTCTCCAGCACTCTCATTTCCTAATAAGCTGCTTCTGTGATGCCTCAGCTCTAATATTTAGGTTGTTCCATTTGAATAGCAAAGAAAGCTGGTATTGTCACAAGCACTATGCATTAAGCAAATGGATGAGATTGACATAGCAGCTATGTGTACACAATTTTCTTTCCTGTCTCTTCATGTCTTTCCTAATAACAAATGTAGAAATGCTATTAGTAGTCTGCTAATCTGTACAGAATGCTTATGAAAAGATTTAAAAAATAACTTAGTAATTTAATACACTTATTCAATCTTGGCAAATGGAATTTCACAGTTCAGATTATATTCTAATATTTGGTAAAGGCCAGGTTTTGGAATCAGTTGATACCAACATTTATGTCTATTTTTGGGAGAAGTAGTAGATATTTGTCATGTAATTACAGAGATGAGAACATTCATATCTGTTTCACTTAAAAAAAACTCACTCTTTTGATTCTTACAATACTTGAAACAAGGTTGAATCAGTCTGGCCAGCAAGATACCTTTAAAGCAAGACAGCATCAGGATGTTGAGACTAAGGAGAGTTCTGAGTCTTCCCCCAGTAAGCAATTACATTGAGGCAAACAAGTGCAGTGCTCTCTGTTATTAGGGTGGTGTGTTTCTTGTCTCTGAGTGTTTTACACAGAACCTCAAGAGGAACTGACCTGAGTGCAAGTTCCTGTGCAGGCTCTCAGCTCTAAAAACACAAGAGGAATTGTTTGCACCAACAGCTGAGCACTTGTAGACTGTGTGCTGGGAAACAGTGGGGCTTTATCGTGATACTATTTTTTTTTTGTTGCTGTTTTGCACATCACCTCACCTCTGCAACTCAATAAATGCTCCTAAGATTAAACTGAGAAAAGTTAGGCTGAAGCTGATTGTGGAATAAAACATTCAGCTTGGGAGAAAAAGCTTGGCATGTAATTCTAAAATGCTCATTTCTTTGGCCATCTTTATGTGAATAGCAATTAGCTTTCTGTTAATATTCAAATACAGATGCTTTACTTGCAGTTACTACTGGAAAAGATCCTAAGGAGAAGTCATAATGCAAAAAAACCCCAACAAAACAGTTTCATGAGCTGACCATAACGAGTGTAGATAACTTTATGTGATGAATTTTCCATATATAAAATTACCAGCATTATATAAGTGAGCATCATCTGGTGTAAATAGCATAAACTCTGCAGAAAAGGCTATAGAGTAACTTCTTAAATAATTTAATGAACCTTGTGTAAACAAGCTGCAGTGAGCAAGGCCCTAATGGCTCTACAGACACGAGGTTTTGAATAAAATTCTACTGAACCTGAAACTGGATTAATATGTAGATTTAGAAAACTGCCTTGTCTTTAATCTGAAACTTTAGGTAACACTGTATTTCACTTACTTTATATGGAAAGTTACTGTGTTTCTGTAATATGTCAAGATGTTACCTAAAAGTAAACAATCATAAAAAATAATTAGTCTTTTGATGTAAAGGAAAATACTCTGTAGTTCATAATACCTGCAGAATTATATTAATTACCTTTGTGATGAAAAGAACCAACTGATATTAATATAACAAATCTCTCTTTAGCCTGTTTATATAAAAATATTTTCTTTTTGTGTATATACACTAATTCTGAAAGTCCTGAGAAAGACAAAAATATTGATTCTGGAGAGTCACATCCAGTCTTCTCTAAATAAACATACTTTAATATTTTAAGCAGATAGTTTTAATAGAGAAATAGGATAGATGTTCCTGTAACTTAATAACCTTGCTCTGCATTTTTGTTCTGCCAGATTCCAGTTCACTAAGGAGAGTAATGGAAGTCGCAGTGCTGAGAATCCAAATTACTTGCCCTTTGCTTAGGAAGGTCAAACACCCACACCACCCAAACACAAATAAGAAACTCATCTTTCTGTATCTCCTACATTTCAGTGCTATAATACAATTTTATCATT
>VZTN01012967.1:30840-62791 GCA_013400515.1 Erpornis zantholeuca
CTTCTTGCAGTAGCTGCTTTGAAAGATATAAAATTGCCTCTGTCTTTATTGCATGGTCTAGCCACTGCCAAATTTCCTGGCCTTTCTTGTTCCAGTGGACACCATGGTGCTTTACTGAGATCTGAGGAAGTAAAATTCTGTGAAGTGGACATACATAAATTT
Source organism: Erpornis zantholeuca (assembly GCA_013400515.1). NCBI lineage: Eukaryota > Metazoa > Chordata > Aves > Passeriformes > Timaliidae > Erpornis > Erpornis zantholeuca. Next base: position 31,003 of record VZTN01012967.1, read on the forward strand.
GCGTATTAATATTGCCAAATATTCACTAGGCAGTGAGCAATAAAGTTCTCAGACTATTTGCAATTCATTCCTTTTAAATAATTTGTATTTCTATCTTCTCTTTAATGACTATTGTTGACAGGGAGTGCTTTCTACATGTCCTTTGCAGATCATGCTTTGCCATACTGTGAGCATCAGACTTTCAATACGATGCAGGATGCTACAAATCTTTTGCTCTTGTTCCCTACTGAGGTGCAACTTGTGTTGAGAACCTTATGGAAAAGAGCAGGTTCCCAACTGAAAAGTAAAACTGCTGTACCCTCTCTGGTACAGGGATTATAGGGAAAAAGGCAGGTTGTGGTCTTTGCCAGGTGCAGTGTGAAAGATGGGAATGCAGATGGTTTCTGCATGGGGTTCAAAACGAAAGTAGGGGGGAGTTAAGAGCTCAGCTAATTAGGTGGCAACTCAACACTGCTCTTGCTACTTGTAACCATCATTAAAATGCTTGCACATACAGTCATCTGGCTGGTCTGCCTCACTTAGCTAACCAACAGCTTGTTTATGAGGACAGAAAATCATAAGAGGAATGGAAAATCGGCCTAAAGGAAAAAAAAAAAAAAGCCAGGAAAGTTGTGTTTCTGTAGTGAAGTGTTGAAAATAAGGACAAAAGGACTCTATACTCAGAAAATGTATACCACTTATTCTTATGGGATTGATAGTTATGAAAATTTAAGAACAGGATGTTCTTTCAGATAGTTAAAGCAAATGTTTTTACTGTTTTAACACCTGAGAAAATGGAGAATATCTTTGCAAAAACTCTGGTGGCAAACATATTTTTTTCCAGGATCAAAAGACATTTTCTTTTTTCTTTTGTTGTACTTCTTTTTTTGTTGTTGTTGTTGTTTTTTCGTTGTTTTTCTTTTTTTTTCAGTAGCTGCTTGCTTGTGATAACAGCCCTTACTGCTGCAGACTGTGTCAGCGTGTGCATATACCTTTTCTATGCTCATGGTGAATCCAACCATCATCTTAAAAAAGAACAGTTTGTTTCTGTTACTGAAAAAAATTGGAGATGGGCCAAGAAGGTGCAGTAACAAAGGGACTAGAAGGGTTGGAATGCCTACTGAAATCATGTTGAGGTAGACTGGGACTAGGATTTAGGCAGGAAATGTAAATTGATTGCTTCAGATATAGGAAGACTGAGCTGATAGCTCAGCAGATTGTGGTACAAAGATGTGAAGTCGTCTCTTACTACCACAATGAAGAGACTGGGAAGGTGGCTGGGGGAGAGGAGTTAAGGGAACATGTTTTATGCGAGAAACTGACGTGCAGAGAGGAAATTAACACTGTAACTCAGTGTCACAGTACCCAAGGTACACCCCCTTAAGTCTGATAGGAAGTCTGTGAAATTAAGCTTTGCTAAAAGAGAGTTAATGAAGATGGGGAAATGTTTTGGAGTGATCAGCTGGGATCTAGAGAATATACTTGAGGGTTGTTCCATGGTCAATAAAGCACCTAAGATTCATGTCCTCTGCTTGTGCATCTTCTGTAGCAGCCTGTTTTTGTAACTCCCTCCACTTCTCTTCCAGAGCTGAAGTCAGATTTTTAGGGATATGTAATTTTGTTATCAGTGGCTTGATTCAGAGCCAATACTAATACCAGCTGGAGTATGAATTGTTTACCAGAAAACTTACATTTCCCTTAAGACTGGTTTTCAGTACTGACATTCAAAATTGCTATGTGGTTCACATGAATTTTACTGTTCCCCTTTGCTAAATTACTTATTTATGGGTTTTTTTAACACTTTAGTATCCATGAAACTGTTTTTTCCTTTGTAAGAGCTTTTTCTCTCCCTTCACCCTGCTGACATGCCTTCCAGATGTGATTTCTGTCACTCTCAGCTGCAAGCTGTCATCATCCCTTGATGTTCCTTGTTTGAGGCCCATTCAAACACATTCAGGTGAAATGGAAGTTACTAGCAATGGCACTCATGTTTTGTTGCATTCTCAGGCTTCATTCTGCTCATGGTGAAGAATGAGCAAATGGTCCAATACAGCAGTTTCAGACTAATTCACTCACAGCTCTGTGTGAAAGGACTAAACTTCTCATTTGAGAATTAGAGATATCTGGTGTAGTCCACTGAAACAAAAAGACTACTCTAATGAATTGCAAAACCAGATAGATATAGAGCACAATTTTTTAAAATTGAAGATTCAGGACATGATCACTCTTAAATAATATCTTTTATAATATCTTGCGTAAAATTAGAAAGAATAGTTCAATACAAATTAAATTATTCAATTGTAGTTAAAAGTTGAATTTCATTCACACCATCATAATGGTTTGAGATCCTGTAGTTAGAACTCAGTTTTTATTTTTCTCTTTTAGGTGTGCTTGATGAAAAACTGACTCAATTTTTTAAGAACTTGACATCAAGTGAAATACCTGCTTGTTGACTAATTAATTAATGTTCAGTAGATTATGCTCTGCTCAGTTACCACACTATTCAAAACCTTACAAAGACACCATAGCAGATAATCTTTGGATAAGATGTGTGACATTGTGATCAGCAAGGGTTTCTGTTTTCACTTCTGTGACCTTTATAAAATCTATATATTTTCTCTGAGTGTTTAGAACTTGTGGAGGGTTTAGCAGGTTTGTGAGTACAGTAAGATTTGTGGTTTTTCTGCAGTTACTCAGACATGACTTAGCGATTGTGACCAGATTTTTTTTTAAGACTAAAAAAGTTATAGAAATACTAAGTCATAATTCTAAGAAAAATATGATACTCAGGATACTCACCATAATTCTGAATTGTGAGAACTCGTAAAAATATCAGAGTGTAAGGCTATAATACATTTTAGAGAGTGTACTATAATCCTGAGATTGCAGAGTTGCTTTCTTCTACAACCTTGGTATTTATTGTATATTTTCTGGAAGCAACCCATTTAATTAAGCTGTTTACAGGGCACATTGTATATTATTAACCTTGAATGTTATCATATTGATTTATTATGTTAGTTTTCCTCTTTAAGAAAAATCAAACAGAATTAATTTGAGAGTGTGCCCCCCCCTTTTTACATATAGATTTTTTTTTTTTTATTATTAGACTCTTTTTAAACTGTGGGATTTGTAAATTTAGGTTTTTTGAAGTTTATAATACAAAAAACAGTGCAATAAACCTTTGAGATGCACAGGGGCTTTTTGTGTGGAAATTAACTACTATGGAGTAGTTATGTGAAGTAATTATAGTTTCATATTAACAAGTGTTCATTTCATATATAATGTAAGTCATCTGCAAACTGAAGACTTAGGCGAGGTTCAAATGAAGAAGGGGTGGTCAGCTTGGAGATGATAAATGTGTTTTCTCAACCAGAGTGATGTTGTGTAGCAGAGTGTGCAGCTGGTTCATAATCTGAATATCAAGGTTAGGAAGGTGACAGACTGAGTGACCTGGAAACCAGATCATACCTGACCTAACATAAGGTTCTGAAAAACACCTGTCATATTCTGCTTGTGAGCTCTTGTTCTTATGGGAAGAAGTAGCTCTGGGTCTTATGAGTACTTAGATGTGATGATTAAAAAGCTATGAAAGTTGATAACAATAACATTAAAGGGATATATCTGCAAATATAGTATCTGAGATCTGAAAAACCCTCTGGCATCTCATATTTGAAAAGTTTAAAACTGAACCACTGCTATTCTTGATATTGCTCTCAAGGAAAACAGAGTTGATATGAATTCAGGGATTGTCCTCCCCCAAAATACTTTTGGTAGAATAACGTATGAGATGTAAATGCTCATCAGCATGACTTCCAGAAGAGAAATAAAATCCCTATACAGAACACAAACTCTCATATATGTTGTCAGAGTGACTGTGAGATTACATGTGCTGCTGCTTTGATGTATAATGAGTCCTGAGCCTATGAAAAACCCACTTATAATATGCCTCAAAATGTAATAACAATAAATGTGACAGATTTATTATTGTTTATTATAGTGTTTCCCACTAACTCTGATCTCACCTAGGAGAGTAGATGCATGTCACTTTTAAGCATTGAAATGTAAGCACTCCAAAGAAAACAAGCAGAAAATATTTGTGTGTCAAAGCAGTGATCACTGCTTTTAAAGGCACGCAAGGCTACGAGACAATATTTTGTTTCGTAGCTGTAACAGCAATTTCTTAGTCTTATCCTACAAACAGAGCCTCTATCTGACCTGTGTTTCCACCAAAATATTCCCTGACAACATCAGTGGATGAGAGTGAGATGTTCACTTCATGAGCATCATTAAAGGAATGGTTTGTTACTGGTTTGAAATAACTATACTAAGACTTCCAGATAGCCCTCTATGTCTTTTGGTGAGACAGAATTCAGTGTCTTTGATCAATTTTTTTTTTTTTATTCCAGTGTCTGTACCAGTCCTACTAAATTTGTTTCCCATTAAAATTTTGTAGTTTGCAAATGAAACTCAGCAAGTGGCAAACTAATCTTAATGAAAAATATCCAGTCATCTATGTGAGCAGCTCTGGTGCTGGTGATGCCTTAAATGGCTCCCGAGAATCAGAGACTAGACAGGAATAAAGGAATAAAGGAGGGATTTATTTGAAAGGCCTTCAGAGGTACACTCTGGGCTCCAGAGGCTCCTGCCTCAGTGCATCCCAACATGGACAATGACAGCTCACGAGTTCTTCCCACTTTGGTATCAGCATCAATTCCCCAAGCAGAAGCCAGGCAAGGATGGAATTTGCCCAAGCTTGCCCCCCTTTCCCCAAGATTGTGGTTTGCAGTTGTTGGGCCTAGGAGGATCTGGGTGTCCTTGGAGAGCTGGAGAGGCTTTGTTGTGTCTGTGTGAGCATGAGAGAACAGCACTTAATGAGTTCCAGGGAACTTCAGAGTTACAATGGGCAGTACAGGATTGGAAAAATATAAAAGTTAAAACCTAAGGCATCACTGGCACAGTCCATGGCAGAGCACCCTGGTAACTGCCCCACGTCCTGAGGCGCTCTGGCACAGTTGGTCTGAGGCACTGCAAACGGAAGTGAGTGGTTACCAAGACAGTGGTTCCTCTAGCTTGGAGGTGGTACCGAGGTTAGGTCAGCGTCTGCCCTGTGTCCAAACTGCTTCCATAAAGAAGAAAAGAGGGGTCCTTGTCATAGGAAACTCACTTCTGACAGGGAAGAGAATGCCCAAAATGGAGACAACCCCCACTTTGTAGGGAAATGTGTTGCCTCTCTAGAGGCTGGGTTACAGATGTGGAGAAGAACACTTCCTACCCTGGAACAGCCCTCAGATTAATATCCATTATTAATATTTTAGGCAGGCAGTGATAAAACTACAACAAAAAGTCCAACAGCAATCAAGAGACTTCAGGTCTTTTAGATGGCTGAGTAGGGGATCAGGGGCACAAGAAATCTTTTCCTCTATCCTTTCAGGCACAGGGAATGATGAGGGAAGGAACAGAGGATCAATACCTGGCTCCAAGCTGGGTGTCACCAGCAGAATTTTTGATTTTTGATCACGACAGTTTACAGAACACTGAGCCTGCTGGTGACAGATGGGGCACACCTGTCTGCAGTGGGGAAAAGGATCTGTGTGCAGGAGTTAGCAAGACTTAATGGAAGAGCTTTAAATGGGTTTTGAATGAGGAAAAGGATAAACCAGGCTCACAAGAGAAAAGCCTTGGAGCAGCACAACAATGTTTACGGTGTACAAGTGAGGTGCTTTGATCTGCAGTCTCTGTGGATGTAGGGGATGGAGAGTCATCCGACAGAGGAGATGGAAGGGTTATTGATGTGTTAGAAACTGTGGAAAAGCTCAAAAAAATGATCACACAGGAATTAAGACTTTTCCCTCACAAAAGAGGGATATTTGCCAGAGCTTGCTGTTCTAGGAGGAGGAACTGAGTTGGTGTAAATAATTTAAATTAAACCCAGCTGTAATACCTGAGGTTATGTCACTAAGGTCTTCCAGGATACAAGGAGAAAAAAGCAGTGTGGTTATCACTCTGTAATGAGAGCTAAAACAACAAAAAGTGTTCTCTGAACACATGTTGTGATCTGCTGAACTGGAGTAGGAACCATTATCTTTGTAGTACTGTGTTAGGAATCTTGTCTATATAAAGGACATCATCATAATCATTACAATGGTGACTAGCATTTTCATGAGCAGGAGATCACATATTTAAAAATAAACTGCTCTTATCCCTACTAAGATGTTTCTGTGAATATTAAGGAATAAAAGCAAAATACTCGCTATTATTTCAGTAATACTTGGGAAAAGCAGTAAGGCACATGATTCTGGAGCTAAATAAACTTGTGTGTGCTGAAGAAGCTACACAATAAGATAAACACTCTTTCTAGAAAAGCTGTGACAAAACCACTCTGGTCTTTCAGGTGTTGGTGAATTTTTGCAACCCAAGTGCAGTTGGTGTCATGTTTAAAGGCTTTTTGCAAACCATGCCTGAAAAGAACAAAAATTAAATGTGTCAATATTATGACTCTACAACACACAAGAATATCCTGAACATATCCTGAATATCCTCTCTTTATCTTGTTATAGTTACCAGCTTTCTCTACAATTAAAATTGTAACCAGTAGAGGCCTTTTTCTTGTTGACTAATGCAGTTGAATTGCAAAATTGAATTACCTAATGGTAAAAGTTTTCCAATTCAGTAATACTAAATATTTATCCACTTTATGAGACATTCTTGCAGGCTTGAAAATATCGTTAAGGCATTTGGATAAATTTTTATTATGTAAATTTTCTATGGTATCTATAATTTTAAAATATTTTTTTTCTTAATCCATATTTCAAGTTTTTAATTGAAAGTTTTCTTGCATTTTAATTGAATCTACAGTACTCTCAGTAAACAGCAGTGGCTGAATGTTTGAGCTCTCAGTTTGAATTTCTCTCTTTTCATGATGTCTAAGTGAATTCCATTTTACAGGACTTTGCTTCCTCTCTCCATGTGTCAAAATTTTAAGCCAACCATTTTGACAGAAATACTCTGTCTGTAAGTAAAAATAAAAACATGCTCCAGACAAGGACTCATGACCCATCAATCTTTATTTAGCCTGGATAGAAGATTTTTATCAGTCATGCATTGCAGAAAACACCTTGATAATAAAATGTGGTAAATACAATGCTAAGAAATCCAAATTGAATGGGAAATATTGTTGACAATTAATTTCTAGCATCAATCTCTTTAAGCCCATGGTATATAAATTTCTGTCCTATTTCCTGAAATTGATAAAAATTCATGTTATATTCTGGTAGAAAGCTTAATAAGGATACCCTTGCTCTTCTAATTTAGTTCCTTTTTTTTTTTTTTTTCCTGTGTACTTTTTTCCCAAGTCTAGAATCAGAATAATTTAGGTTGGAAACTTCCTCTGGAGGTCAGCCTGTCCAACCTCCTGCTCACAGCAGGGCCTACCTCAAAGTTGGATCTGACTTCAAAGTTGGATCATGCTGCTTGGGGTCATATCCATCAAAGTTTTGAATATACAAAGAATTTTTAATGGAATTTTCTTCTTTACTTTCCAAGGATGACTTTTGCTTTAAAACATACTTTTTATTGTTCCTCGTGGTTTTTTTTGTTAACATTTTTCTGGAGTTTTTGGATAGATAATTTCTTAGGACACTCAAGTCTGCATTAAGGTATAATTTTTTATTCTATAATTTATAGTGAAATCACCCTAGACAAAGGTTTGATTACATTTAATTTGGTGACTGCAAGTGAAACAAAAAATGCAGAAGTAATGAGCTCCAGTTTCTGCAATTGTGGTCAGTTCTTATATAAAAGCTAAAAGGGGAATTATCTCTGCTTCATCATGTTGGACAGTATAATTTTTGCAGTCAGCTGAAATAGCAGCAAAAAAGGCCTTAACTTGTAGTTAAAAATTTTACAGAAAATGCATTGACTGATTTTTAATTTAATTCCAGAAACAATTAATAAATGCTGAGGCTGAACAAAAGTAATGAATCTGCTGAATATCAGCTGTGTTTAAAAGCAGAGGATGTGCTAATTTAATATCAAAACCAGCAATGAAAAAAGTTTAGTTTTGCCTTTTTGTTTTTCTAAACCATATCAATTGAGCAGCAGGTAGTTTAATGACAAATATAGGTCTTCATGTAGCTCAGTTATCACCACACACTATTAATTCATTTATTGAAGAAGTTACATAAAAGATTTCAACAATAAATGTCACTGGCCTCTTAAAAGATGATCTATTTTTGTCTAATTATCTTTTAAAATTTTTGGTTCTAGTATCAGTGATACATGTTGTCTCCTACATTTAGTTTTATCTGTTAAAAAAACTACCAGATAAACTCATGGTACTTAGCAAGAAGAAAAAGAATTTTCACATCTTCACTATGTCATGAATATCTTTCATACTTGGATTTCTGAGACTCCAGCATGTTTTGCTTCCAAGATATCTTTTATTCAAAATGCAGATAGCTCATGACCTCGAACTTTCACTGCAGGGTCTGAGCATGTATTTCTACTATAAATACTATTTTATACTATAAAACACAAAACGATATGCTAATCTCCTGTGGATTTAGAATAAATTCTAAAGATTCTTTCTTGACATCTTCACAGCCTTGAATAGGTTTGTTCTATGTATGTGATACATTTCCTTCTATTGTATTTTTGTTCTTATTAATCCTAAATGTCTGGGCATACTGGCCAAAACATGAAATTAACAAAAGTGAGAGTGGTGAATATAGTTTATATTAATTATTAGCAAGGTTTTTGGCCTAGATTCCTCTGTCAAAATAGACTGGTGATATAGGGGATGGAAAAATCGACTAGAAGGTGAGTGGGAAACTGATATGGCTAAGTCTAAGTACTGAGATTAATGAAGACTAACAAACAGTCCCTCTGAACCAAAGATAAATGTGAAAGATGGTTTTATTTATTTTCTGAGGTTTTGGTCCTTAGCATTCCATCATTTCTGATTAAAAGTATGAAAATAGTGTCTTGAACAGTCATGCTGAATTCTTCAGTAAGCATGTTCATCAATTACAGAAGTTTCAAAAAAATTGTTTGCACAGGAATATTTAGACAGTCAAACAAACAACAATGTGAGTTTTTGGGTTGGGTTTGTTTGTTGGTTTTTTTTTTGTTTTTTTTTTACTTTCCTCACAAAAAACATTGTAAATTTGGCTTGGCATAGTAAATATATGTGGAATCATGTAAAATTTCCAATGGTGTTCAGTATATTTTTATTGTTGCACTCTCTCAAGAAAAGTAAAATTTTCGTACTTCCTTTTAGCTCTTTTTTCCTCCTCCTGAATAATGAGAAGTTTCTTGACGAGTCAATAACTTGAAAGCCAAATCCTGCTACTTATTGAGGAAAAACTTCAGCACTTATTTTTGTACAGTCATGTTTGAAAATTTTCGTGGGAGGCATAGTACCTATACTTGAAAATTCTAAATAATTACCTCTTTCTAGTTCCTCCTTCATTGATTATTTATACACAGTTTTCTAAAGAGATGCTTGAACATCTGGGAGTGGCAGTAAATTAGATAAAAATACTTGCCATTTTTGTTCTGTTGCAAAAATTAAAATAATTGAAATAATTTCAGATGATTATCCAAGTAATAATCTTCTTTACCAAGGACAAAAGATTGAATTTTCAGAGCAGCTCTCTCATATTCTTGGACAGTTTTTCGTATGAAAAGTAAATCATTATTTGGAGTGGGATCTTTGGACACTGTAATGCATTTCATAACAAAAGTAAAGGCTGTTGTGATTTTGTAGTTACACGCTGTTTGATTAATGCTTTTGTTCTCTGAAATTTGGTAAGCAACAGGTTGGGGTTTTTCTGAAAAGTTTCTTCAGCTTAACTGGAGATAAATGGTCACATAAAGCATAAATATTTCTTTACTACATTTATGTCACATATCTGTGCCTGCACTGGATAATGTGTCCTGTAGTTTAATACTTTCTTGTAAAATTCAGAAGACATTAGAAGTCAAGGTTCAAATGTGTTTAGTTTCAGTTGAATAAGATTATCAGATACAGGAATAGAGTGGTAAATGTTGGCAAAATTTAAAGAGTCATTTAAAGGTTTACAATGAGTCATTATTAAAACTGTCAATAATTTTACTGGGAACTCTTGCTAGTTGCTGAGAAATCCTAAGCAGTTGGATAAAGACATATCTACACTCGAAACAAATAGTGAGAGTAAAGCATAAGCAATTGACCTATGCCTGGAGATGTAAAACATTTCAAACAGCAAAATATGCATGTTTGAGGTATGAATGTACAAGGTTACTCGATAATTTATGTGCAACCAAAAGTCTGGTCAGAAGTAACATCCAATTAGTGCTTTACAAAAGAAATGCATCTCCAGTTATGTTAGTAATAAGCAATGCCTTGAAGTGTAGTCAAAAGAATATGTTTTATTGTGCTGAATGATAATACATCAAAGATTATAGATGTGGATCTCCTTGAAATTTTTTTTTTTTTTTTTAATTTCTAAATGAAAGCTTGTATTTTATGCCAAATAACTGTAACTGCATAGATCATGTAGTTTAGGATGAGGGGGGAGACCATGATAACCAGGCACTACACAGCATCTGGGCCAATAGAGAATTTGAGGATCCAAGATAAAATAATTGGGTTTTAGCAAGTATTGACTAAAGAGTAGCTGTATGTACATCTTAACTTTGATCCATTCATTACTTTTAGGGTGAAATAATTTCCATTGCATTCCCCTAAAACACATTGTCAGTGTCTGTGCAATGCTGCAACTTAGAAATATTTTTTATTAAAAATGTGGTATATGCAATAAGACTTTTCACTAAACAGGCAGACTAAGTTTATCTCCCCTGATTTTGTTTTCAAATTACTTTGAGGGACAAACAAATTAGAGACATTGGAAATTCACTGTTCCCCAGTCAGCAATAAAGAAAACAACACAAATTAAATTAACCTGATGATGGGGCTGAGTCTCTAATTGAGATAGAGTCTGTATTTCAGTCAGTTTGGTCTCAGATAGCTTTTTTAGCATCCATAGTCACTTTTGGGGACTTTTAAAGGGTGTTTTTCAACAGGAATATCTGACATTACAAGTAATACGGAGTTCAAAGGAACACACTGTCAATTAGTGCTGAGTCTCAGCAAGTGAGACTTTGTTATCAACATCATTATACATCACCATTAAGGGCAGATGTTGCATGCAATTAATTGGCAATTTTCCAGTTACTTTGGTTCTGTGTGTGGCATGGAAAAGTTACATTCCAGAAGAAAGAAGTTCAGCTTCTCTAAAGCTGTTTTAAGAAGAAAATGATTCATGTGTGAGGATGATGAAAGAATAGTCTTTGATTCAGATGTGTGTCAAAGTATGTGTGATGACTTCCATGGTTCATATTACTATTTAAATGTTAATGACTTATAGGAAATCTATATCTATATTTTTCTAAAAAATAATTATAAACCCCATGGTTCTTGTTTTGGCTTGCCTCTGCACCCCAGTGTGGAATGGCACAGTTTTCAGTGTCAGGGTATGAGCTCTTAGTGCCTATTGGTATAAATGAGGGACAACTCAATTCCTTCCCCTCTATCTCATCTTACTTTTCTATTTGTAGCATGGTAGTTTCTTTCTATGTTGTTTTTCTTTCCAGGCATAGTTTCTAAAGTCCTTTTAAAGCAGAATTCAGACTGCTAAATGCCAGGGACGTAGGAGGTAAACATTTCACAGGAAATTAGCATAAGGTAATCTATGATAATGCTGACAAAAATGAGGATCAATAGACTAGAATTATCTTTAGAAGTGGGGTTTTTTTGTTTGGTTGGTTTTTGGGTTTTTTAAATACTGTTTACCTAAGCAGGATTAATAATGAAGTGTCAGCTTAAAATAAGTGATACTTTAGTGGTATATGTAAGGACCTAGGCAACCAATCTACATATGTTGATTTCAAAACGAGTCAGAGGTACATATTTGAGTGTTATCTACATAATATTTATTGTTTAATTGAATAGATGTGCAGATTACTTTCTTTCCATTTTGTACATCTCCTTTATCTGATTCTTTCAAGGTATGATCATTGGGAATCTCACCTGATTTTAAAAGATTGTAAAATTGTTTTTTTTTTTTTCAAAAATACAGCATTAATAAAAAAGAAAAAAAAAAGCTGTCTTAGAGTACTGAGTTTTACATAGAATCTCTAGTTTATGGTTCTTTATTAGAAGAAAATATTTTTTTCTGTGAATTTTTGCAGGCAGTCTCAATAAAATAAGATCTTTAATTTTTCTCTATTGAGGTAAAATTGGAGTAAGAGTTACTGCTTACACAAACTCTATATAGGTCCTTCTAGAACTAGTAACATTAAGTAATTTTGGAACATGACCTTGTGATCTGAAGCAAAGACAGCTTTGTTCTCTGTTGGCTCCCATAAATTTGGACAATTTATCTTATTAAATAGGAAATAATTGAAAATAATATGAATGGGAAATTGCATAGAGACTGTCAGAACAAACTCTTTAAATTCTACCTAACCATTTATATCACCTCTCACTATGCTAAACATGGAAATTATAGCTTGCAACCTTTTACAGGCTTAAAATAGCAGTTTTCAGAAGTGATGGTATCTTCTGTAATCTGTAGGCAGATGTTAGAGAGTCAATGGGTTTTCTGTTTGTAGTACACAGCTGATGTACTGTGCTTTACTGCAGAGGGGTGTCATTCCTAGGGAAAAAAAATCAAAGGAGAACTTTTAGAGGATCTCCACATTTATCAGTAATAGTTTGACAGGGTTATTCTGACTAATGTATCTCTCAAAGAGTTTTTATGGTCCTGTTATAAAAAAGCCTAAAGTAACAGTCTTTCCAGCAGATTTTCAGGCAGGCAAGTTTTGTGGTTTTTTTTCCTTTTTGGAAACTAGTCATAAAGATGAAGGTATGACACCACCACCATCTCCATACCAGCACTGAATGAGGTATTTCAACAGAAGTCTCTCTGGTAAAGGACCGAGATAGACAGCAATGGAGCTGAAAAGAGATGAAAAGAGGGAAAAAGAAGTGAAACTCATTAGTATCTGTAATACTATAAAGATTTCAAAAATACAGTACACTTTTGATGTCTTGATAACTCTTGTTAGAGTTTAGTACAATGGCATACAAAATCAGATGTCAGGGTTCATTACTGACCAGGAGTTGGCTTCTTGGTGGGATTGGAAAAGTCTCTTTTTCTTTATTTTCTAGCAGATATTTACACAGTTTGGGTGTCCTTGTCTATGGAGACTTTTTATATTCTGGGTTCCATATGAAAGATTTTCTTTTGGTTTTTTCCTCTCGGGTTTTTCAGTTTCCACAGCATTGGGTGTAACCTTGGTGCTTTTGAGGATGCAAGGAAAGCCTATACACAAACCAGAGGTACAGACGTACATGATACACATAATAAAGTAGTATGAAATTTGCAGTAACACTGAAATACTTCCCTGAAGTGATGGAATTCTCTTCTTCCTCCTGACTACTTCTCTCATTATTATAGCAATGTACACTTGAATGTACATAGACTCACATATATTTATTGCAATTACTTGTCTATTTTTTTTGTTTCTTCTACGCTTAATATGTGTATAATCTTCATGGATCCGTTGAGTACTGGTTCAACTCAGAGTAGTGACCACAGGACTTGACATCAGAGGTCATAAATCAGCTTCTATCACCTTACACTTTTGGCAACCACTGTATTCTGACTTAGTGCTGTGGTATTCATCACTATCCCGTAGAGAGGAAAGGTTGGGACAGAAAATCCCCATGTGTGCATAAACCTGTGTTTTGAAAGTTTATTTCACTCACTGCAGTGTACACATTTTAATACTGTAGCACGTGATTGCTGAGAAATCTTTTAGATTTTAGTCTTATTGAAGTGTTCATTTAGCCTAAACCTTGGAAATGTGTCCCATTTGCTCTGGGGTCATTGTGCCACTGAGGTTCAGGTCAGGAGCTTCTCACGTGCAACATGTTGCCAGGCTACGACCTGAGTTATTGCTCAAGTATTTGCAGCATTTAATTTGCAGTACTGTTGCTAAGGCAACTAGCTTATAACAAATCTCTGTTTGCATTTCAAGATGGAAGGAGCTGATGAGTTGCATTTCATAGTCTCTCAGCACTGTTCCAGAACTGTTTTTAGGTTTGCTAGAGCTCTTTTGACTGCTAATTTTAACTGGCATCTCTAAGATTTTTTCACTGTACCTAAGGTCTGTTCTGACCTCTTTTTTGTGAGACCCCAGAAAGTCTTCCTTTGCATTCTTTTCTCACTGTGCATTGAATTTGTATGAAATTGCTGGAAAAAACCTCAAGGTGTTTTGTGTGGACATATTTTATCCAGTTGTAAGTTTTATGTTTCTGTCTTACAGTTCCAAACTTGAGTCATTTTTATTATGAACCTTGTGCAGCCTGGCCTGTTACAAATTCACTAATGTTATATTTTGGATGAACAATCCCCAGGCATATACAGCAATGATTTTGATTGACTGTTCCTTACTGCAGTTTATGATTACTTGCAGAGAGTCACCCTTGATAGAATTAGATACTTTATCTACTCATTCTTCCTCAGTTGTTCCCTGAGTTGCAATAACATCACAGCTGACAGCAAAATTAATATCTTTCCTTGTCAACAGAGATGCTCTTTCCTCATGCTTTGTCTGCCAGAGTTCACAGGACCTACTTTACATTTTATGTTGGTTTTTATTTGTGCAATTTACTTTGTCATCACCGCAGAATTCTCAAGTTCCTCTTCCCTGGCACAAGGAAAACAGTTATTACTTTGCCCTTTAAGCATGAATTCTCTCAGTTTGTTGTCAAATACTGTACTGTTAGATTCTGGAAACCTTAGTAGTAATTAGCTCCACAATTCCCTTCCACTTATATCAACATTAGACCAAATGGATAATAATATAATGAATATAATGACCTAGGAAAGGAAACTTTTTTTCATTAATTACTTTCTATTGGAATTGCTAACAGATGTCTGGTAATAATGGAGTGTTGTCATGCTTTAATGGCAGTCCTAAGATATCACAAATGTTTCCCACCTGTTCTTCAGTATTTGTTAAATTAGTTTTGCCTTTAAAGAACATTGGTATTTACAGAGGAATAAGTGCAAGGCCTTTGCAGACTTGCTGCCTTCCTACTTAATATGACTTTTGTGTACAGTATTCATGAATCATATAATTTGATGGATTGAACCGACCTTAATGCTTCCTATTTTATGAAACTTTAAGACATTTAATGAAATTTCATTTTCATTAATACACGAAAATTACTAGATTTTATAAAAAGGATGAGAAAGTTAATTTGCAATTCTTCAGGCATATAACTGAATGAATTTACTACAAGTTCTGAAAACTAATGGAAGATACAACAAGGCAGTTACCAGATAAAGGTTGCAATTACGAATAATAAGATTTTTCAAATTATCTAGATATCTTATTATTAAAACAGACTGTCATAAAATATTTAAGAGGTTCCCCTTAGGGTGAAAAAAATGGCAATTTTCTGTAGAGAATGTTAAAGGGGAAAACAGCTTACTTCCAGTTTAAGACTTTTGCCAGTGTTTTAGTCAGGCTTAAAGACCTTTCTGGGGAAGCATAGAGTTAATGCACAGGATGCAACAGCTCCTACAGTGTATTTGTCCATTATTCCTTAATATGACCTGGAGAAGGCAGTAGAAGGAATCTATGACTCCACTTTTATTTTCTCTTTGACAGTATTTACTCATATATGTTACCAGTATTTCCATTGTCCTTGTGCACACAACAGGGGATACCTAATTGTTGTGGTTTAACCCCAGCCAGCAACTAAATACCACACAGCCACTGGCTCACACCTCCTCTCCCTGGGTGGAATGGGGAGGAGAATCAGAAAAAGGAAAAAAAGGTAAAAGTAGAATGTTTTTCTAGAAGAAGGTTGTGATAAGAACAGTTTAATATTAGAAATAAAGTAAAATTTAGTAGTAGTAATGGTGATGATGATAATAATAATGATATTGGTATTGATAATATAAATATTGCAAAAGGGGAGAGAGTGAGAGCGAGAGAGAGGTAAAACTCAAGAAAGACAAGTGATGCACAATACTCATCTGTCTCCAAGCAGTGATCTGCCCCTCCCTGCCAACTCCCCCCAGCTTATACGCTGAGCATGATGTTCTGTGGTAAGAAATATCCCTTTGGCCATTCTGGGTCAGCTGTCCTGGCTATGCTCCCCCTGCTCTGGCTTCTTGTACACCTGCTCGCTGGTAGAGCATGGTAAATTGAAAAGTTCTTGACTTAAAGGAAATGCTACTTAGCAACTACTAAAACATCAGTGTGTTATCAACATTATTCTCATTTAAAATCCAAAACATTTTTGGTCAGAGAGGAAGGACAGTGTTGTACCACCTGTTCTTCGTGTTTACAGGTGTTGGCTGTGTGTGTATGCTGGAAAAGGTTCTGCTCCTTGTCTTGCTAGATCTGGGTGCTAGCCACATGAAAACTCAGGAGCATGCATGTGCATCCATCCCTGTGCTCATCAAGAATGTATATTCACACATTCTAGAACTGGAAATGGAAAACCACTCCTCCAGGGATTTGGCTCCCTCTTACAGCCTTAGGTCTTTCTAGCCTCCCCAGGAGACAGGGAGAAGTGACTTTGGATGGTGTTGATAATAGGAGACAAAAGAACTGGTATTTTTTGTGTGCACTTTTCTTGTAATGTTTCTTAAGGAAAGTTTATCTGACTTTGCAGCCCATTATTTGGATACAAAATGCCTGTGGAGTTGTTATGTCTTGATCTCTTGGCAGTGGATACTGTTTACCCTTAAAACCTCATATTTAAAAAAAAAAAAACAAAACAAAAAAACCCTTTATTTAATGATGTCCTATTTTGAAAAACATCACAGAAGTAAATAAAGCTCCAATGATTTTCTAGAAATACAAGGCAACTGATGGATGTAGGCTGGTAAGAACAGAAATTCTGTCCAAGTTAATGATATAAAATGATCAAAACATTTTCTAAAACCATCCAATTAGTTGTTCAGTACCTCCTGTCCACCTACTCATTTGTTCTCTCAGCAGCAAGGGTTTTTATTCTCTATTTCTGAAACTCTGCAATAATACCAGAATAAAGACTTGACAAACTATAAGGAACATATGTTTTCTTTTTAATTGACTTTTAACCATAAAACACAAGTTGTATGATTTCTTAGAATAAATAATGATTTAAAGTATATTTTTACCTGGACCTGGGCTTTTCAAAACTGGGATTATATCTTTTCAATTATACATTATTATCTTCTAGGGGTAGATTTTACTTAAAAGTATCATAATACACCATTTAATTTTTTAGAATGTAGCCCTTCCTGATATTTCATGGGGAAACCTGTACTACTTGGTAAAAGAGATTTGGCTTTAGAAGGTAAAGTAAATTAGCTAGCATTAGGACAGTTAGCATATATCTAAAGATACTTATTAAATAGCCATTCATATGTTTGAAATTTCTTAAAAAATACATCTCTATTTCTGGAAATATATTTCAGCAATTTGAAGTCAAAATAGTGACTCCATTTAGTTTGCTTTATTTATTTTAGGTAATTATTCAATTCCAGTAGTGCTTATGGTTAACAAAATAAGGGCAAAATAGATTTGTCACTTGCCCATGTTTGTTTTTTTTTTTCTTTTTCTCAACGCAATTGAGTCAACAGTGTGCCCTGGCAGCCAGGAGGGCCAAGTGTGTCCTGGGGGCATCAGGCACAGCATTGCCAGCCAGGCAAGGGAGAGGATTGTCCTGCTCTGCTCTGCTCTGGGACAGCCTCACCTCCAGTGCTGGGGCAGGTTTGGGTGCCACAATATTAAACAAACATTCACCTGTTAGAGAGCATGTAAAAGATGTTACAAAAATTAAAATTATTATTCTCAGTACTGGGGTGGGGGGAAAAATTCATATAGTGGAATATATAACTGGAAACTGCTGGCAAAATTTACAGGGAATTACTTCAGTGGAGGAGACAATTATTTTTTTTTCAGGATAAGGATTTTGTTCATTCTTCTGTTGTACCATGTTGCGTTGGTGGAAATGGTCATCATAATATGTATTTTGACATTTTAATTTAGCAATTGATAACAATCAGTATTTACCATAGAAAAGAAGGGGGTTTTCAACATATTTTGCACTTTTTTTTTTTTTTAACAATCATCTTTTTGTGTTGTTCTAATGATATTATTTTAAAAAAAAACATTTTGTATTTCTCCTTTTACATCCTGCAGCTAATGAATGATTTGAATTTTTTCTTTTGTATAATTTTCTTAAAAAAAAGTGAAAATGTTATGATTCTGGACCCATATCAATCATATTTTCCCTTGCTGACACTCTAGCTAACACGGGAGTTCTGCTTACCCTATCTTCTGCCTTGGGTTACTCTTCATTATATAGCCACGACAGATTGCTCATATAAAATACATAAATTCACAACATATTTATTCAATCCAATGTCATCATCATTATCAAGAAATTTATGTGATTAACTGCTCTTCTGATGCATTTCCTTAATACTGTATTGTGTCAGCTTTGCCACTCCTGATACTGAGCTTTGACTCCACTGTGCATATACGTTTCAGATTCATGATTTGTTTTGTAGACTCTGCAAGGATTCAACAAATCTTTGTAAATGTCTCATTACTTACCTATCTAAGTAGATCTATACATGCCCCTGATTGCACTAAACAACCTTTCTAGTTTGTACCATTTTAGTTTCCCCAGTAAACAGAGGAGAGCTGGTGGGAATTAACCAGCTATGGCTCACCCGCACCCTTCAGTGTACTGCCCTCACTAAGGACAATGTCCAGTGGGATCTAGGGGAGTAAACAATATAATAAGTGAGATAATACAGTGAAAGCCATCCCCATCTACTTCGCAAATCTGGAATACTTTTTTATGTGCCTACGGTTAATTGGAATGGAAGAGTATAAAAATCCTATTGTATTCAGACTGAAGCCAAATGACATATCTGAATACAGTTTTGTGGAGAGTTGTTCACTCCATGACTGTGTTGATGACAGAAATGGTAATCCTACACTTCCATTACTCTTGAAAAGAATTTTTAAAGGGATGACAAGAAGGCAAGGTTAAAAGGACAAATATCTATTTTGTGTCCTACTGTACTTTTAGTCAGAGATTTGTACGAAAAGCTTGTTTGAAGCATTTCCTATTGTTCCTTTTTTGTTGTAGTTGTTATAATTTTGAAGATATTTGAGTGCTGGTGATTACATAGCTGCTTCTGATGAGCTATATGAATGCTTGCTTAGATATTTCACTTATGAAATACTTTGTGTAAATTGTAACAAGTCAAACTACAAAAACAGGCATTTTCTCTTTATTTAGGAGCACCTTTTATTTCTTCTTCTAAGGCATTTAAGTCCTTGTGAATACATGTCTATTTTCTTGGAAGTGGAGCAAGAGGGGAAGCGAACTCTGTGGAGGGTAAAAGCATAATTCAGGCTGGATAGCCCAGAGTGGCTGAGGCTGGAAGGGACTCCAGAGGTCATCTTGCTGCATGTACCATGGTGTTACTCCAGGGCTGCCTGTGCTTGTGGAGAACAATGACTGACTGGTTGACCTCACCTGTTACCAAACAAGATTTTTAGTGTTAAAAACTGTTTTGCTTTCGACACCTACTCCACTGATTGCAATAAGTGAAGAGTAATTATGAGAAATTGAAGTGTTTGAAAGATTCCTTTGCATGTTTTCACCTTTGCTTCTTACATCAATCTGAAACATCTTTCTGCAGTGTAATTTGAGAAATTTAGAGACATTCTAAGTGAGAAAGAGAAAGAAAAGTAGATGGGCACTCTTGGATTCCATGAGTGTTTTATTTTTACTCTTGGTAGTTTATGCATTTGCTGTTGTCATTGTCATTAAAAATCATTATTGCATTCAAACTGGTATATCTCAAAGGCCAAATTAACTGCAATTAACTGTAGATGTAAAGTGATTTTTGACTTGCTAAAAATAGTTATACTGTAACACTGAATTTGAACTTGGAGGCTAATTGCATCATTTTAGAAATAACAAACCCCAGAACTTTAACACATTAACTGTAATTTACTCCACTAACATGTACAAATTGAAATCTTTTAAGTGTATTTAAATTGACTTTTAATTTTTCTTATTTCATCTTGTATGCTTTATTAAAAAGCATTAAGGGATCTCGAGGCCAATAGTGCTCTGAAGTATCTCAACAGAAACACAAGGCTAATTTAAAAACGTTTCATTATATTTCCTATAAGAGCTTGAACTATTTATAAAATTCAGTAATTCACTTGTAATGAGGATCATAAAGGTCTGTACTATTTCTGTGAAACATCTCTTGCATTTTGTTAATACACCACACTTTTTTTCCTTCTTTCTTTTTTTCTTTCTTTTTTTTTTTTCTTCTGGTTGATATCTGATGTAAGAAAGGTTGTTTTTCATTACATGTTTATAGAAGTGAGAGAACTTTTATCCTGGCTAGGGGCTTTGAATATAATTGTACAGTAACTCCAAAAAAAGTAGTGAGCACCAAAAGGAGAGGAAGGAAGATGGGCAGGTGTCAGTGAGCAGTGGTGTAGTGGCACAGACACATGGGTTAAAGCAGTAAGAAAATAAAGTTGAGGAAATATAAAGAATGATGAAATGTGGATTTTGTATCAATGAGAAAAGGCAAATTTCTTGTAATGCTGGAATTGATAGAATATCTTGTTTATTAGTGCAACTGACTTGCAGTAAAACAAGTCATTGTGTAAAATGTGAGCATATTCTGAACCAGATGAAATGTAGGAGCATATATTTTACTGGAGCTTAGCCAGTTCCATTGACTGTCTTGAGCAGAGTCCTCTGGATCAGACCTAGATGAAAAACTAGTTTTGAGATGTGACAGGCAGAATTCATGTGTCCCCTGCATTCTGCATGGGTGTGCCCACATAGCCCTCAGAGCAAACTCACGTGCCTGGAGTCACTGTCCACCAGAAAGTGACACCACATGGTGTCACTTTTAACCTCAGGGCTCCTGAGCCTGCCTTGCACAAAGTCCTGGTGTGGAAGAGTGATATTAACTGTAAAGTTTCAATAAGGTCCATCTCCCTGGGAGAGAGTACAAGCAAACATGAGAGAAGGTACACACTTTTTAAGCCTGATGCTTTGACTCCTCTCCATCATATGATTGACACCACCATCAACCACAAAAAGCATGACACTTACATAATCACTTTGTATAAGTTTATGAATATTCTTATTAATCAGCTGACAGATTTTTCATTACTTTCTCTTCATTGAGTGACTCACCAGCACTCATTGGTGTTGTCACTAATCAGAGTTGGCTCCTTTCTGACACATTGTGAGCAAAAATTTACTTTTTGTCAACAGAAATTATAAATTCCTATATTTTTTCTTTGCTGATATTGTTAATCATGATACTACTCTTTATTTTGTGGCTTTAATTTCTAAGAAGACCTTTAATTAACTCAGTTCTTCTCTGTAGATCTAATCCACCTGCAAAAACAATAATGATCTTCCGTATTTTGATAAATTAAGACCTCATGCATTTTTCAGGCACTATGTAGTAAAGGAAACATGATTTTGTATATCAGCAATATTTGGAACCAATTGTCTGCCTCTCTTTAATAATATGAGTAGAATCTCCATGCTGGCCTTCGCAGTATCTAAAAGTTAGCTTGATGCAAATCTGATTTTCATAAAATTTGATAAATGCTTTAGAAAGCAGTGAAGAAAAGCCTGAGAGGAGAAGCTAAGTGTACAGTACTAGGCTGACAAAGTGATTTTGTCTGTTGCATTTGAATTTTAAGAGTTGATTATGTTTAATGAACCATTTTGAATTTTTCCATGAAAAGCTTGGTAGCACCTTTATCTATAGGGTACATATGTGAGGATTTCTCTAATAAGAAACACCAGGATATTTTATAGCAGAATTGATAAAATTAATAGTAATAAATCAGCAATGGTCCATCTAGTCTTCACAGTCCAGATCATTGGTATTTACCCCAAAATTCTCAAGGAACTGAATCATGAAATTACTGACCGTGAGTTTACTATATAATGTACAACTTAAATTGCCCGTGGGGTGTTAAATGAGATTTTTTTTTTAAATGGCTCCAAGTGTGAATCAAAAAGCGACTTTTCAGACTGCTAGAAAATTAAGAAAAACTGTTTCAAAAGCTTGACCTGGTAAATTAATGGATATATATGATTATAGGAGGCAATACACTGTTAGGAGAAAGAAGTCATACCTCATTACTCTGTTCAATTTCTTTGAAGGATTTGGATAGCAGGATTCCAACCAGGTGTGTCTACATCTTCATTAGTGTTTTGCTTCGAAGCAGCAATATTATTTTAAAGAATTCCTTAGTGCTTCTTATTTGCTGTTTCTTGATTGCACTCAAAATGTGGGTTTGGGGATTTTAAAGTAGATTTCATTGTGGAACATACTGGAAGCTCCACTCCAGGTACTGTCAAAGGCTCTTGCTTTCCAAGTGGTAAGGGCCCTCTAAGTCTAAATCCATGTCAGGTCTCTCAGGCAGTTTTAAACCACATGGGTGAGCCTTTTCAGTCTAGGGGCACTAGCACTACTTTAATTTAATCTGGAACGTGCTTGAGTTTCCTTCTCCATCCTTTTGCTTTTAAGAACTTCCCAAATGCCTGGACAAAGTTGTAACTTTGTGGTGCTAAATACGGTGCTGAACCTTTAGTGTCCTACATCCCTCTGCTGATACGCAATATTGCAATATGCAAATTGGTTCACACTATCTCTTTCAAAAATCGCATGACTTGTAATCGGCAAGAGGTATTGGAATGAAAAGTGGAAAGCTCCTTTTCTCCACCTCAGTGCATGGAACTGGAGATCTTGCAGGCATGTCTGCTTATGTTTAACATTACACTAATTCAGTGAAAACATCCGTTATGGAAATTTTATCTTTAAGTTTCAAACTGTGAGCTGGCAAGTAATGTCTGGTGAGCCTGCACTATGAGGACTTAGGCATATAGGAGCCATTGTCTTATAAAAGAAGATACCAAAATAAAAGAATTGAGTATAAACTCATATGAAAACTTTTTTGATTTTATTAGTTTGCATCACCAAATTTCAATACATTTTATATTTGCAGATGTTCACAAACAAGTGAAAATTCACATTCTAACAAGTACCCTTTAATGGGTTGTTTGTTTTGGTTACTATTGGTTGTAGTTTCAGGAACTTTATTTATGTATTCTGAAAGATACTCTGTTGTGTTTGAGATCCTGTTCTTACTGATTTTGATGTCAAAGTATGTTTCTATAAGGCATTCATTATTTTTAAATAATAATTCAGTTGACTAACTGCAGGGTTTGTGTTCAGAGAAAACAAACTCAGTGAAGGGATCCACTTCAGTCCAGAATATTGAATGCCAAAATTTAAATTTCCATGGAGGAGAAATTGTATTTTAAGAAAATTAAAAAGTAAAAAAAAAAATATTAGTGTGAGGATACTGTATAAAATGAAGGAAAAAAAAACAACAACAATGACATGGGTTGCGTTACTCTCAGTTTTGTTGGCTTTGTTTGAGCTTTTATCAGGTTTTTATGCTTCAAATACTTAATTTTATGATGGTAAAATCTGCTTTGTAGAAGATTAGTCTCTTAAACTGTCGATGTAATCCTGCCCAGGAAACTGTTACTTCAAAACAATTCAGAGCAAGCACTTTTCATCATATTTAAAATACTTTTGAAGGAGGGAGGGATCCAGACTCTGCACTCACAGTACATCAGCCCTCAGATCATTTATTCAGACTAAAATTTGAGTTGAAATTTTAGAAAGCATAGAAAGAAAAGTAATGTTAGCATATTTTTGATATTTTACCACTATTTACCACTATTTTACCATCTTTGCATCATATGATGCTGCATATTACAATTTTCCTGTGTAATTCATGTCATTATCTGCCCTTTACATACCTCTGATGTAGGAGGGCAATTCTCCTTCTCCACTCTGTTCTTGTGGGGCCCTGCCTGGAGTGCTGTGTCCAGCTCTGGTGGCCCTCAACACAAGAAGGATGTTGACCTGATGGAATCAAGTCCTGAAGAGTTGGAAGAAGGAAGATGATCACATGGCTGGAGCACCTTTCTTCTGTGGAGACAAAGCTGCAAGAGCTCAGTGGTTCAGCCTGGGGAAGAGAGGGCTCCAGGGAGACCTTAGTGCCCCTTCTAGTGCCTGAAGGGGGCCTGCAAGAGAGCTGGAGAGGGACTTTTCACAAGGGCATGTATTTCCCCTTGGTAGGACAGGGGGAAACAGCTTGAAGATGAAGTAGAATAGGTGTAGATTATGTATTAGGAAAAAATTCTTCACTGTGAGGCTGGCAAGACATTGGAACTGATTGAGAGAGAGGTTGTGGATGCCTCATCCATGCAAGTGTACAAAAACAGGCTGGATGGGGCTCTGAGCCACCTGGTCTGGTAGAAACACGTCCTGCCCATAAAAGGGTTTTAAAACTACATATTTCAGGTCTGTTCCAACCCAAAGCATGATAATGCTTCCATTACATCAGTGGCTGTGAATATGTTGGTATTTGCCATCCCAAGTAATGTGAGGCTGTTCATGTAATAAAGGCACTGTGTACAGTGGCTCCTCTGCATTTTCCATGTTCTTTTTTTGCAGAAAGAAAAAAAGTAGACAAAAATTGGTATGTCACTGAATCTCATAAGCATCCACTACTGCAGAATACATGACTTTTAGTCTTTCAGTTGCTTTTGTTCCATTTTCTCAACTATTAGATTTTTCCTTTTCGGAGAAAAATAAACTAGTTGATGTAAGGGAGAAAAAGGCACTAACAAGTTCTCCTAGCTGAAGTTCTTATAAATTATTTACTTTTTGCTCCCTTTCCTTCCTCACATGAATAAATTGTAGGAAATGCAATGTGACAGTCCCCAGATTGATACATGGCATGGATAAGGTGGCTGTTTATTGGATGGATGTCTGCAGTGGACACACCTGCCACTTTCTCATTGAGCTTTCATTTCCTTACTGATTCTTCCTCCTTTCTATGTTCTACAGGCCTCACTGAAGTAAGACCGTTTTTCAGAGTTCCAAAATATGAAAAACATTGACATGGAGAATATTGGGGGTTTTTTTGCCTCTGATACACATATTTTATCTCCTAACTGAGATTATAAATGCTGATACAAGTCTCTCCCAGAATAGATGTCTACATTCTGATCCCAAGAGCAGTGCTGATCCAATAAGTAGAGTGAGTAAAGAAAGCTGGTGAGAGAGAATGAAACCAAGAGTAAGAATTTTTAAATTCACAATATAAAGTATGACAGAGAAAAGGAGGAAGGATCTCAAATGTCCATGGTCATTAATACCTGTAGAATTGCTAAATCACATGCTCTCTGTAACCAAACACACATATATTTTGCCCTTGAGCTGCTGTTCTGAATGCAAGCAAAAGAAAATGAAAGGGTATTTATCATAAATACTTCATTTCCAGAGTAGTAGAGATACTTCATGCACTGAAATACAGCTGTTCAACTACAGCTGAACATGTTTATTCTCTCTCAGAAAGCTTTAAAAAATTCTCAAGTGCTTTTTACACTTGAGGACCGTACTCTGTTGCTTTTTGATATTGTAGGCTTTGAATACAGAAAATAATACAAATAGCAGAATCGAGAAATGTCTGGGTTGTATTGGATAAACTAAATAGATTTATTATCTCCATCTGTCATTGTCAGATGATTTTTCAAGGTGTATTGCTGTCATAAGATTTCCTCAAGTCTTTTCCAATTTGACGGTGTATTTTTCTCAAAAGACAAACTGAGTTTGGAGCCTTAAAGATGGATGCAGCTGCAGTCCAGATGTGATGTTAAAAAGTCTCTTTTCATCTATACATCCAAGAGTGTGTCACTGAAATAGAGAAAAGACAATAGTGCCCTTAGCATTTCCAACAGATCTGTCCTTTTTGGTCCAATAATAGTCTTAATAATAAAAAATGCACATATAATAGAGTTTATTTATTCCTTGGCATTATCTCATGTACAAAGTCAGTGATCATATTCACTGTCTTAGCTGTAGCACCATGTAGGAACCACATATGTACTGTAATTCCTAAGTACTTTTTTAATGTCCATGGATTTCTCTGTTCTCTCTTGTGAGAGATGAGTCCATGATACAGGCAAACTAGATTGGGAGAATACCTGGAAGATAAAAATGAAGACTAAAATTTAATGGATACTTTCAGCTTTATTTTATTTTGGATTTTAATATTATATTTGAATTAGCTTACTATTGGTTTTCACTAGGTTAATAATTTGATTGTTAGTGAATTTCATTCTACAGTGATTTTATACTCTGCTCAAAGGCAAAATCAGTTGATATGCTAAACCATAAATAATGCTCCAAAGGAGCATGTCTTTATAAGCATGGTACAATCAAATAGTCTTGTTTTCTTTCCCTGAATTTACTAAAAGAAAAATCTTGGTAAAAAATCCAGGGGATTTCTATTTTGCCTATGCTTTACTTAGAGATCTAGCATGTTGTGTAGAACTTGCTGTACGTGGTTCAACAAAGATTCTCTTGTTACTGTTGTGGAATCTGCTTCCCTAAACAACCTCCTGCTGGATTTTATGTAACACAGAGATGCAGCCATTGTGCCTAGAGTTGCAAACATATTTAGAAGTTAGTAATTCACAGAGAGGCTATTGTCTCTTAGACATCTAAAAACAACAACAAAAAAATTCTTCATTAGCAGGAATTTGATCAGACCCTGAACATTTTTATTAAGGTTAATACAGTTATTATGCTGTATTTGGGGACTTATTCACAAACATATCTTTTAATGTGTGAATACACAAAAACGTTTAACTATGTGAAAGGTGTTTGATGCTGGTTTGTTTTGTTTTGTTTTTTTTTTTATTTTACCTACTTTTGCCACTATGCAAAATAAAGGAAGACAATTTGCTGCAGATCTGAGAGTCAAAACTGCAGGATATGCTGGTGATGTACCTGAGGATATCACTGATGATATTTTCAGTGTGCTTCTTAATGGATGATGGATAAAGCTTTTGAGCTTACTTACAGTATCTGTTGTACTGAGAAGTCATCTCAGAAAGCTCTGCAGTTTGTGCTTCAGCACTTGCTTATTGGAAAATACACAAATAATGTATCATATCTCTATTTTGTTCATTAGGCTCTGACAGAGGCACAAAGTTCTTTTGTGAAATAATTTCACTATTAATTGCCTTTTCAGAAAATCTAAAATAGAAGCTTATTATTTTATAATTTGACAAGACTAAATGCTGGCATTTTCTGTAATATGTTGTCACCTCTGCAACATTTTAGATCTCTTGTTTGAAGTATTAAATATGAATAGCTTTGATTGTATTTCAAAGTGTTTTGCATTTTCCCTACAGTGTTGTGCATTTTAAATGAAGGATATTAGGTAAGAGTATTATCCTGCATACATTGCTGCTTGTCATACTCAAGTTAAATTCACTGTGTCTGTTCCCAAACACAGTCTTTTTTGTAGTGCTGCAATGAGGAAAAAAAATTGAAAGGCACAGTAGCTCCTAGCCTGAAATAATTAACTTCCCGAAAGTTAAGCTTCTTTCAGCTTCACTGAATTCTGAGATAGAACGTTTGTCTTAAATGTCAAAGAATAGGGAAAAAAATAGATAAATATTACATCCTGTGAAAGCGTTTTGGGTGGGTATTTGACCTCAAAATGCAATTCAAATACTCAGATACTTTCCATATGTGACCATATGCTGCCACAAAGTTTGACCACATTAAATTCAAAGACTGCTTGTTTCTAATTCCACGTAATAGGTGAAGAAATTGCTGAGGTCACATGTAGGGTTTTAATATTCTTCAGGTATTACTTCCTCCCAGTGTTGGTGTAGAAAACTGTTCTTCCCGAGTTATCCTAAAAATATTTGTAAAAAGTACAGTTCTGTTGGTACAACTGCTTCTGATCTTGGTGATTCTCTGGGCATACCTGTGAAATAAGGGTTTGGTCTTTGCATCCATGGTCTGTTCTGTGCAGTTTATGAAACCACAGAATAATTTTTTTCTTACACCAATAAAACATTCATGCTGAGGGCGTACTGGGACTTGACTAGTTTCTTATCAATGAATATGCATTCTGTGGTTGGCAGAATTTTCTGTTATCAGCATCACAAAGTATCTGAGTGCCTTCAGTAACATTCCTATTAGAGATACAGTAATAGAAGTGAAAATAATTTATAACAAATATATGTAAGTGTAATCTAATCATATAAAACAGTAAATGTAGTCGTAATATAGAAGTATTTTCCAGACACACAGTTATCTCCTTTGTATTATTTATTGCCAAGGCAGGACTCATCCCTAGGGAGCTTTTGGCAATTTAGCGTTTGAGATAACTGGCATAATGACAGCCCTGCTTCTATATGGTATTCTGTCATTTGTTTTTTTTTTCTTTTTTTTCCAGAGAGATTTAATTATAATCCAGAAATTTGAATTTCTTTGAGTGTAAACTTGGCAGGTGGAATATTACTGCAGGACTCTTCCAATTTTTGAAAACATTAGTCTAGATACATATGTTGTATTATGTAAACAATAACTTAGTCTGGGATATTTTAATGTGATTTTATTCAGGACTCTTTGAAATTAGGGGACAGGACTTAGAATGTGACCTATGTCACTGAAACTGGTGCAAAGTAGTGAGGGAGCAAAGTTTGTTGGTTCTACATGCAGGGGGATTGTCCCTTAAGAGCTGATTTTACTATAAGACTTCAGAAAAGATAATGCAAAGATTTTTTTCCACGTGTTGACCAAATCAATGGTTAAGCCTAATTTGTAATTCATACAATCTGGTGCCTTCAGTGCTTTAAGGTAAAGAAGACTTTTTACCAGAAAAGTAATTTTTTTGTATGGTTGTCTGGGCCAGACTTCTTCATTGTTGATTATTTCTTTAGTGAAATAGCCAACAATGAAGAAGTGAAAGATCTGTCCTTTTGCTGGCATATCTTCCATGGGCTTCCCAGAACTCTTCACCTAAATATTTTTCTCCTGAACCTATATTCAGTATTAGAGTGCTTTCAGTAAGGATTTTGCCTGAGACTCCAATGTGTTTCCAGTACAGTTTTTTGAGACATACCGTCGCTGAAGTCCCTGGAAATAGTGTAAGTGATATTCTTGCTTGGTGATTATCTATGACCTCTACCAATACCAATGATTTGTCTTATTAAAAATTATCCTTTTGGTTCCATTCTTTTGGAAGTGTTTCTATTGAGAGTTGCCCATTAAAATATGAAAGAACTTCGACATTAGAATTAATGAAGCTAAGTACTTGTATCCAGGCTACATAGTTTTGCAAAAGCAGTTTCCAGAATCTTTGATTCATTAAGGACCTTTAAAATGCTACTTACTGCCACTGTTCAATCTGAATGTCTCAGAGGCACATGAATTTGTATTAAGACTCAGTTTAAACACTTCAACCAGCTTTTCCTACTTGCCTGTGAAAAGAAATACAGAATATATTTAAACCTAAGTAACAAAAAATTTGGCAAGAAATATTTGCACCTTTACTTCAGCTAGATTCTTTACATACCAGATTGAATCATGATTAGAGGGTGATTGATCTACAGGTGTCTTAAACTGACTGACTTAATGATTGAAAGATGTAACATTTTCCTGGCAGTGTCACAGTGCTATTTGACTGAGTGGATTTAATGTTGTATATGGCGTAGAAACCCACTCATAAACATGTGCGTGTGTAAACCACACTTCTTTGTTCTTAATGAAATATTAAAGTGCTTTAAGGAAAAAAAATCCAAAATACAAAAAACCCTGATAATTGTGTTTTCTGAAACCTTCTCACATCTCTTGAGTTTGTTCACTAGGCCACGACATGCTGAGTAAATGGGAACTGCTTCTCATTCCTTTCTCAAAAGATTTATTGCTACCGAAACTTGTCTGGTGGGGGAAAGTATGACAACTGCGCAAGTTAAGGGAAAAAAAAGGTCCTTCAGACTGACACAAATACTCCATGCCTGCTGCAGACTTTGTACCACAGATCAACACCACCATCTTGCACTTAAAAAGAACAGACCATTGTGTTCTATATCATTTCTTGATCAACTGACTTTTATAATTTTATTGTCTCTTTTAAAAAGTAATAAGGCAAGCCTACAAATGATCGTCGTAGCTCTTTACTGTTCAGTTAACTTTTTAGGTTAAGGTGTTACAAACAGGCCAATGTCACAGTAGCTGCGGTGTAAAGAAGGCCAGAGGATATTTTTTAGATATTTTTCTAAGAAGCTTTATCACCATCACAAGTAGTATTTGATTCAGCCAGACAATATGGAAAATTCCTTTCTCCTCACCTAGTCAAAAATATTCATAATTTCAGTTTGCTGAGTATTTTAAGGCCTGAATTTAAAGGCCCAGTTACCTCCAGGTTTTGCACAGAAGGAATTTTAATTACCATTTTGAATTACTGGGAAGCAGAGTACTTATATAATGGATATTTACCTCATAAACTGTCATGGATGGGAACAGAGGAAGAAACAATATTTGGAGCATTAAAATATATATACTTTCTCAGAAATTTAAAGATACATTGGAAGAAAATGATCCAGAAACACTTTTAATTTTAACAGGTCTTGCAATATTCAATTTTCAATTATTTTAAAATTCTTCAGTTTATTTACACACAATTCATTCCCTTCCGTCTTTTCATGGTAACCCCTAAACTGTTCTTCTTTTATCTGCAGATTCACTGGTATTTAAAAAAAAAATTTTTTTTTCTATTCTGCTATCTAAAAAGAGGATTGCCAGATTAGAAGTCTGAGATGCCCAGCTGCTGAGGCAGCTCCTTTCATGGTCTGGGGACCAGGATATGTCAGGTATCTGGTGGGAGAAGACATTAGTGTGGTACTTTTGAGTCATCTGTATCCTCTGAAGATGGGGATTCTACAACTCAATGCATTCCCAGTTTATTCACATAGTCCTCTGCCAGGGAACCAAACACACATCTTATAAACTCTGTTAAGTTCATAAAAATGGTATTAAGATACCCATACATATTAAGACTTTGCTATATAATTTACAGATTCAGGTTATATGGCCATCATAATCTTGAAGTAAAAAATGTGAGGGTGAATTTGGTGTTATCTTCAGAAGAGCACTCCACAGAGAATAGGGTAGGTTTCACTTTCCATTTATAAAATGAAACTTGACCTGAAAAGACATTATGCTATTTTCAAGTGATATGGGAATTGGCCTTAGTAATAGAAGTGTAGTTTTGTGTGTGTTTAACCTACTTTTCCTCTAAGTAGATATATTTTAATGTTATGAGGACTGTCTGGGATGTGTTGTAGTAGTCATTTAATGCACACTGCAGATGTTGATGACCCAAGAAGGCTTTTGGTGCATCTGAGGTGTAGACTGACATTCTTCCAAAATATACCCTGGTGGGTCTTAATGCTCTAGTATAAGACATAAACAGGTGTAATGTGCATTTTAGTGTCTTACCATAGAAATGTGAATTTAAGGTGAGGAAACATCTGTGAAATTGGATATTTTGAATTTTTATTTAAACCATCATTGCTTTTGAATCTGCTCTCAGTAAACTTAAGAATGGGACAATTCTGTCTTCTTTTAGCAGCAATACTAAGAAGTTGCCAAACATTTGAAAAATAAAAATCAGACCAAAAATAACATTTCAGGCTTTAGTTTGTATTTCTGTTAAACACTTATATTCCATAAAAATAGAATGGAGCAACAGACACACACACCAAAAAAAAAAAAAAAAAAAA
>VZTN01012967.1:62850-83465 GCA_013400515.1 Erpornis zantholeuca
AAAAAGGAGGAACATGATTAATATTTAATGTATCTGTGCAGTGAACTAAATTTCTATTACTTTTTTAAGTCATGATGAAGCAGCTGTGGGATGTAGGGTATATCAGAGAGAACTTTAGACAGAAGCAATGTACAGACAAAATAGAAGCTTATGATAAGCCCTTACTATTGAAAATAGTATAAAACCTTGGCCTTACTTTGTCTCCCGAGCTGAAAAATAATGTTTGATGTTGTATCTAGTTCTAAAGGCAGATACAGCCTTTTCTCTGCAGGTAGTTATACAGTTAAACAAGTGTAGCATCCTTTACAGGGTCAAAACTTTTATAGGTTTTAAAGATCCAGTTTTTATAATCATTTTGGCCTCTGCACAAATTCAAGTACAAAGCAGACCACATGCTGAAGTCAATATTATGGATTATAATTAACAGTAAATGAGGTAGAGAGAGAGAGATAGAAGGCAACAGAAGAAGGGGGGGGGGGGGGGAGGAGAAGAGAGCAACAGAGACAGATTAAGTAGAAAATATCACCACTCCATGGATCCCAACGGTGTCTTGTTTATCCCCTTTTTCTGGTCTTCTTCATGGTGAGGGCCCTGCAAAACACAGAGTTCAATATATGTTCAGGCAAGGTGGGAATGCTCGCTCTGGTGCCTCCCCAGGGGAGAAGTTTGACCCAATCTCTTGCAACAGAGTCTGGATCTGTCGCATCTCTTTGTATCACGTGCAGTGCTCTGGTGCAAGGCCTCAGGTGTGGGTCTGGGGGACGCTTTGGGGGTCTTGCATGGTTTATGACACCTGCTCAGCTGCCCCTCATGGGACTGTCCTGTGGATGTGGCCTTCCTGGAGTGGTGAATTTTACAGCTGAGACAAGTTGTGTAAGGGACAATGGGTGTTCGCTACCTCTGACCACAGGTTCCTCCACATCCCCAAAAGTCTCCTCCTCCCGCCTTGGCTGTGGGGAGTATGGCCTCCCCTTCCATGAACCCAGCCACAGCTGATTTTCAGGGCAGCTCCTGGGTCTGGCTTCCTTGTGGATACATTCTTCTCCCTCATCCTTGTTTACTTCTCCCTAGACCTGAGATAATTGAACTATAGCATCACATTTATCTTATCTCAAGTTCCCATCAGGTGCTTAACTCACAGTCCAAAGTTCCAGTTAGGAGGCATGTTCTGGTGGGGGTGGACTTTGGTCCTCGCAGATTTTTTATACACTTTTACTATAATGGGCCAAAAGTCCTTCATAACAATGTTTAAGCCATTAAGCATAATATTCTGTCTCTCACACAGATTATGCAAGTCTCTGTAGAAAATGAAAGATCAGTGAGACTCTATTAGTGTCTTCAGATATGAATGAAATACTGTAAAGATATTGCTATACATTAACTTTGAAAGTGACTATCATATAAACATTTTGTGCAAGCTTTGGACTTCAAACTGGGGTGAGTTCCTATGCAAGAGAAAACATCCTGATTTCTTGCAGCTGCTGAGATAGGATCCTGCATGCATCTGGCTTGGAATCATTGCCATAACAGTAGGCCTCTTACTTGCAAACAGAGTTCTTAGTACAGACAGGAACATAAGGACAAAGCTTGATCTTCAGGAACATATGCTTCCATCAGAGAAAAATAAGCCAGCAGGAAACCCACATCCTATTTGAAATTAGATTTTGGACTTTTCAAGACAGTGATGACTACTTCTTGTGCACATGTTCTGAGCGTAGGAAAATATGGTTCTACTCTTTGAAGTCTTCAGATGCCAGAGGCTTACTAGAAAATGCTAATACTAATAAAGGCTGAGAAAACATTTGTATTATAATGTTGTAGTACCATGCCTGTAAGTACTGTAAGTACACTATCCTTACATAGCTAGTGGATTATCTGTCAGAGAGGTATCACACTGTGCCCAGGAGGGCCTCCTCTGTTGTAGTAATTTCCAAACAATTCAAACTCTCCTTGGTTCCTTGTTTTCTTCCACCTTTTTTTTTTGGTTTTGTTTTGTTTTGTTTGGCTGCTGCATGCTGGTGGGCTGTTTCTTGTAAAATTCAAAATGCCGACAGGCTATATATTTATTTTCCACCAGTTGATGAGCACTGTGATATGTAGGCGGTTTCTGGAGGGGGAGAGTGCTTTTGTGTAGAAGGGATGAGTTTGCTTTCTTCTGAAGCACTTTGATATTGCCAATTAATAGCTGTGAGGGAAGTTTGTCTTCAAGAGGCATTGGCACAAACAGTTGAAATTTATAATTATATTCTTCAAAGCCTCATAATAGGTAATACTAATTTATTAGAACTCATATGGTGAATGAAACAAAACTCTTTCATAGTCTCCTCTCTGAGTCATTATCGAATAGAACAGATACTCAGATACCATATTTGAGATAATTCTGTGATGGGAGGGATGGCATGAACACTTAGGGTTTTCACCCTTGTTTATTTTCAGCTACTTAATACCTCAATTTTTAAGATCCCGCTTTCAAGAAGGAGGTTGGCACAGTAGTTTGATGTAAAAGATTTTCAAATGATTATGTAAATGTGAATATTTATAATTTCTGAGGGTTTAGTATTATAGATTTGAGAATACTGAGATTCCGAGATGTCATTTTTGTGTTACAGTTTCATATTTAGTAAGCTAAGATAATGATTTTTTTTTTAAGGGCTTCATTTTGGCTCCGTTAGGCAAAATAACTAGAATGTTAAAATGAATAACTGTGGCATATATTGAAGATTTAGCAGTAAAACTATATTTTAATTTAGTTGCCTATTTGAAAACTACTGATTTTTTAAAAACTCAAAATAAGAAATTTTCTCAATTTCTTTCACTTGGAGAAGATGTTAAGAAATTAGAAAAAATGTGATAATGTTAGAAGTTCTGACAGATTAGATGTTTGTCAAAGTGAAGGCAGTATTCAAGATGGAATTTGCTGGGGCACTGTAATATATGTACTGAAAAAGCTACATATAGTCCCTAAATGTGACATCCTCATAGGCAGTTTGAAGGACACAGTAAGGTGTGCCGTGACAAAAACAGGTTAGGACCCATAGCTAAAAACTACAGTCAGCTGCAGATTTCACTTACAAACATAGAAAAGGTCTTTACAAACATAGGAAAGCCATATGGAAGAACAGAGGTTGTTGTTCTGGGTATCCTGTCTTCAGCAATGTCCAAAAGCAGAAGATTAAGTATATCAGTAGAGTAAGTACATCATGATTTGGTTTTTTTCTTCCCATAACCTGACAGTCTCCAACAGTTGCAACTCAAGGACTTTCTGATCCACCACTTGCTTTTGGTGCTTAATAAGTTTCAGCGAGTTTCTCTTCTGTGAACTTCTTAGTGACTCTTTGAATTCAAGTCAGATTTGGCATCTGCAGCCTCCTGAACCTTGGCAACAGGTTCTACAGCTTTGCTAACTCCTGGGTGAAGAAAGACATCCTTCTACATGAGCAGCTGCCACATGGTGGCATTACCCCAGGCCTCTCTGGCTTCTTTTTGTAGACCAGTGTTATTGAATATCTTCACTAATGACACAAAGGATCAAGTGCACCCTCAGCACATTTGCAGATGGACTCAAGCTGAGCGAGGCAGCTGACACATCCGAAGATCAGGATTCCATTCAGGTAGACCTGGACAAGCCTGAGAAGTGGGACCATGGGAATCTCATGAAATTTAACAAGTCCAAGTACAAGTTGCTGCAGCTGTGTTGGGGCAAACCCTCATGTCAATCCAGGCTGGGGGATGAACAAATCAAGAGCAGCCCTGGTGAGAAGGACTTGGGGGTGCTGGTGGATGAGAGGCTGGACATGAGCTGGTTGTGTGCATTTGAATCCCAGAAAGCCAAATATGTCCTGGGCTGCATCCAAAGCCCCTTGGGCAGCAGGTGGGGGAGGGGATTCTGCTCTGCTCTGGTGAGACCCCACCCGCAGTGCTGCATCCAGACCTGGGGTCCCAGCACAGGAAGGACAGGGACTTGTTGGAGGAAGTCCAAAGAGGGCCACCAAGATGAATAGAGGGATGGAGCATCTCTCCCACAATGAAAGGCTAAGAGAATTGTTCAGTCTGAAAAAGAGAAGGCTTTGGGACTACCTAATTGTGGCCTTCCAGTACCTGAAGGGAGCCTACAGGAAAGCTGGAGAGGACAAGGGGGAATGGCTTTAAGCTGAAATGGGGTAGATTTACATTACATAGTAGGAAAAAATATTGTGAGGGTGGTGAGGCACTGGAGCAAGTTTCCCAGAGAAGCTGTTGCAAGTGTTCAAAGCCAAACTGAATGGAGTTCTGAGCAACCTGGTCTAGTCAAAGGTATCCTTGTCCACAGCAGGGGGGTTGGAACTAGATGATCTTTAAAGCCCTTTTTTCTTGTGGGAGGGTGACTGACCAACCCCTTTTTCTTCTAGTCTCTGGATTCTACTCTTTTACAGCACAAAGTTATCCACTCTCCACTTTCTGTGAAGTCTGCATGGATGTGAAATCACGTGGACATTAAGGAGATCTTAAGATTGTAATTTGAGACAGATACTTTAAGAGTCTGAAGTACTATATAATCTCATAGCTGTCTAAACAGAAGTATACCCAGCATAATTTTTTAGCCGAGGCAGCACATATAGACCATTCAATTTTGAAAATTGTGAGCTTTGATTATAAACATTATAGTCATTTAAAGGAGGACTTAATTAATGTAAGGTAGATTACTGCAAAAGATTTGGTTCCCATGCATTTAAATGTATGAGTTTTAAACTATTTACTGTCAAATCAAAATCAAGTTACTTTTCACTGGAACTCTTATGATACAGTTTTCCTGAAATGTCAGTGAACCAAGAAATGTAGGAAGGAGGACACCTATGAATAACAAGATACTAGTAAAATTAAAAAAAAATAAATGCATAGTTAATTACTGATATCTTTTCAATTTATTGTAGATCCATTTGAGATAATTAAAAGCACACAAACATGATTTTAAAATTGAAACATTTGTGGTTCTGCTGTAATGCTTTTTATATAACCTGTTTTTGCTCTTTTAATTATTTCTTTTATGATCATTTTTATGCATTCTATAAATTATTTCTGTTTTGTTGTTGCACAAATTTATATTATCTTGAAACTGAAAAATAATAAGTATGAAGTCTACTTTAAATATTTGTGTTCATGTTTCCACGAGCTTTATTTAGAGCTACAGCCATGAAAGTCCAGTAAAGATCGCACCTTCCTGAACCCAGATCAACCACCCTTCCGGGTAACTCCCCCCAGTTTATATACTGGACATGAAATTCTCTGTGTGGAATATCTCTTTGGCACCTCCCTTGACCAGCTGCCCATACTGCTTTAGATGAAGGCCAGGACACAATTGGCTTTCTTGGTCACCTCTCCCAGCTATGCTCCCCGCTCAGTTTCTTTTGCCAACCTTCTCACTGGCAGGGGCAAAATGCAAAGTCTTTGGCTTAGGATAAACATGACTTAGCAAAAAAACAAAACATCAGTGTGTTACCAACACCATTCTCATTCCTAATGATGCCTTAGGTTTTAACTTTTCTATTTTTCAAATCCTGTAACTCTGTGTAGCTCTGAAGTTTTCTGTAGCTTGTTAAATGCTGCTCTCTAATGCTAAAACAGATAGATCAAACCTCTCTAACTCGCTCTCCAAGGACACCCAGAACAAAAGCTGTAAACCATCATCATGGTGAGAGGGGGCAAGCTTGGGGGAAATCACATCCTTGGCTGGGTTCTGGTTGGTGAATTTATGTTGATATCAAGGTGGGAAGCACTCATGAGCTGTCATTGTCCATGTTGGGATGCACTGAGGCAGGAGCCTCTGGACCCCAAAGTGCATCTGAAGGCCTTTCAAATAAATACCTCCTTTATTCCTTTATTCCTGTCTAGTCTCTATTTCTAGGTAGCCATTTAAGGCATCAGTTCTTTGGCACCACCAGAAAGGATGACGAGGCTTTCTAAGCACAGCACTGTAACAGCTACTGAAGAGAAATTAATGCTATCCCGACTGAAACCAGACCATTGTCCTAGCAGAAGTCCCTCTAGGATTAGACTTATATTCAGGTTGTTCAGTGCTGTAGAATCATGGGATGATTTGGGTTGGAAAGGATCTTTAAAGGTCACCTAGTTCCCACCAGGGATATCTTCCAGTAGACCATGTGTCTTAGAGCCCTGTCCAGTCTGACTTTGAATGTTTCCAGAGATGGGGCATCCATCGCTTCTCTGGGTAACCTGTTCCAGTGTTTTACCACCAGAAATGTAACTTTATATATAAAAAAAAAATCTTTAAATCTAGTCTAAATATTCCATCTTTTAGTTTAAAATTATTACCCCTTGTCCCATTGCTGTAGACCTATTAAAATATCTGTCCTCATACTAAAGAGCTTTAGACTGGAAGTGCCACAATGCTCAAGGAAATTATTAAAACTGCTGTAAATACTTCAGAATTTGCACAAAATTTGTTTCCATTCCAGGAAAAATGGAAATCTCAAGGTGACAATTGTCCCCAGATCATAATGTCTGTCTTTCTATGGAACTTGAATAATTTAGTAGGAATAAACCAGAAACATTTCCTAGAATATGCATGAAAAATTTCCTGACTTTGATAGTAACAGAAAATTTTGAAAGCAGTAATGAACTACAGAAAACCAGTTGTTTATTTTGTAAGTATCTTTGAATAAAGGCTCATTTAGTCCTCATTGATTTAAGAGTATGTGACACTAAACAAAACTGGCATTACTCATAATTTTTTTGCATTTTTTTGGTTTATTCCCAGCATTCAAGGACTGATTAATGTCAGGCAGTTGCCTGAGCAAGCCTACACTCTACAGTAAATAACACTTTTTAATTAGTCCTGATACAGATTGGAGACCGAATATCTGATTAACATCCACAG
This sequence comes from Erpornis zantholeuca, assembly GCA_013400515.1. NCBI lineage: Eukaryota > Metazoa > Chordata > Aves > Passeriformes > Timaliidae > Erpornis > Erpornis zantholeuca. The sequence continues at coordinate 69,725 of VZTN01012967.1, forward strand.
CAGCAGTTGAGTGAACTTCATGAATTGTGTGAACCCATGCATTGTGTAACCTGCAGTAACCTCTCCGTGTTGCATACATCTTGTCCATGCATGATCCATATATTGTGCTGGCATTTGCATAGCCACTTCCCAAAGGCCCAGTAATTCTGAGAAGAGTGTGCTGAGTCAGACAGAGCATCCCCTTATGCATTAATCCTTTCAGGAATGATGTGTGGGCCTGCAGGCTGCTCAGGACAAGCCACTGGAAACTCGCCTTGGCAAATCAGAGGGCGCCCATGCTACAGGGGTTCCTCTTTGTGCACCCAGGGCACTTAAGGTGTGAGGACTGGGGTGACTCAAACCATCATCGTCGATGCTGGGGGTACTGTTTGTGTAGGCAGGTGGCAGGGACAAGGTGGTGCCATCTGCCGTGGGGGTGTTGCCCAGAATTCTTCTAAAAATGGTGCAGCTCCAAGTCTTTTCCTAAAACTCCTTCATGTTTTTGTTTAAAAATTGTTGGACCCAACTTTTGAAAGGAAAACTAGAATTGTCCCATGTCTATTCTCTTCTGCTCCCTTGATTTATGCATTCTGGGATGTCTTTGGGAATAATCTTTTCTCAGTTTCAGAAACTGGTTCTAATTTTGGAAGACGGCAAGGTCTGCAGTGCATAAGCAGAATTCCACTGGTCAAGATTTCAGTGTATGATTCTGTGAGTTCCATGTCACACTCTGAGCCCTGATGGCTGCAGATTTGAGTCTCTGAGACTGAGCTATGTGGGCTTTGATTCAGGAAGCCAAAAACATCTTCCCCAACCTCTGGTTTTATATGTGGTTTTCCATATTTCCATTATTTCTTCTTTTCATATGTGACAACCACTCTGTTCTGCCTTCTTCAGATGGGTGGTACCGCTTGGGTGCTGGTTTATTCCACTGCCTTCAGGATGCTGTTGTGTATTTCTGGACTGGTTGGTGTTCATCTGTTTCCTCTGAATAGCTTTAGGCTCAGGGCTATGCTCTTCACTGCACTGTTTTTGTAAGGGTGGTACAAAAGCAATTAAGATTAAAATTAAACCTTATATTATCATTTATATGTATATATGTATAGATATATATAAAAGAGATTTCTGGAGACGTTCATATGTCGTTAACACAAAAAATGCAACTAAAATGCAAGAAAAAAATTCATTATTTCTTCCTTATTCACTGTACTACAGTCAATTTTTAATGTTTTTTTAAAGATAAATTCTTCTTATGTTGCTGTTTTTATTAATTATGAAAAGGGATCCAGATTCACAAATTCAAGTTGTTACATAAACTCCTTTGAGATTCTGTGTCATTCATTGCCAGATACTACAAAAGAAGCATATGCCAATCATTTTCAGTAAGCTAGCATAATCAGTTGTGGTGGTTTAAGGTGCATGTGCAGGCTACCTGCTGGTAGCTCAAACACAGCCACTTACTATGTTAAACATAACAAATATGTTAAACACGTTTGCAGACAGTAATAATGTGCAGAACTCGTAGAAATATCAACTCAGGATCTATTCAAGATGTCTTCTAATATTGTCACCAGTTAGAATTTCATTTATTTGCCACATAAACAATTATGTGTGGTTTGATGAGCTGTGGATAAAGAAAAATTGAAAATTTATGTTTTTTTCAATGAAAGAAAATTTTGCAATATATGTTACCTTCATACATTATTTACATTAGAAGCACTCCAAGAGAAAGAAAGAAAAAGAAAAAACAGAAGAAAAAAATAAAGGTCATTTTTCCTTTTTTTTTTCATTCCTTCCGACATCCTGAGCATACCAGATTACAATATTGTACTTGTGTGGGGAAATAAAACCTGAGGTTTTAAAGTGTGCTAGAGTAATGGGCGTATATCATCAGATAATGTAAAACCCAACTCTAACATGCTTTTGGCCACTTGTAAAGTCTGAAAATGGACCTGATGACTTATGTGAGGTGCGCAGTGAATGGTTGTGAAATGAGGAGCAGACTGGTCTGTCCAGCAGAAGCAGAAAGGCAGTCACAGAGATCAGGGTTACTGCAGCCTCGAGCAGTGGTGGTGCCACACTCACAGCTCATCCTGGGGGGCCTGTTTTCAGGCTAGCAAGCTACCATAGATGTAAATTTGAATTAGAAATCTTCTACTCCTGTTCTTTTCCTGCTGTTTCACAGTGTTTTAAAATGTTCTGCTGTCCCCTTGCAAACGTTGTCCTCTTGCTGCTTTTTCTTTCTATGATTTCATTCTGAATTGTTATATATAGAAGATTGCTCCATTGCAGACTACTGAATTTTAGTAGTAGTTCAAAAAAATTGTTGGGTTTGATTGGGTTTTTTGTTGTTTTTTAATAGAAACCAATTTCTCACATTTAGAAAATGAATGTTGTATCTTGATATATAAAATATTTAGGCCAAGGAATGGACTACATTGGAAAACTGTGTCCTTTTAGCCATGTAATTTTATAGGCAGATTTTCAGTCTCTAAAGTTATGCTTGACTTCTCCAGGTGGGAAAAAAAGTGGAAGAACCTATTTTAAACTCCTGCCTGAGCTCAAGCAGAGGGGGTATACTTGCTCTTTTAAGCATGTAATTTAAATTAATATTCCATTTACTGCAAACAGGCTTGTTGGGAATAAGAACAGTGGTTGTAGGGGAAGTGCCAGAACAGTTCTTGCTTGTAGTGCATGCTGTGAGTCCTCCTGCTCAGCTGGGCTTCGACACAGAACAGCAGTTACTGGAGTAACCTTCCTTCTGAATAAATAAATATTGGCCTTTACTTTTCACCAAGTGAAAATGATCACCAGCCAGCTCAGATGTGGTGACATAGATTTTACTATTGCTACAGATTTAAATGGCAATCTTTAAAATAATTATTTACTTAATTTAACTATTCCGTGTAGCAAGGTGACAGGGAATGACTGTGTGTGTGCCAAAAAATGCAATGTGTTTGGTTAAATGTTAGTGACTCTTTAGGATGGAGGGTGAGTCATCCACTAATAGTCAGTACTAAAGGTTCAGTTAAATCAGTGAAAAGACATTAAAAAAAAAACTGTTTGCAAGCAGTACTATCTCAGATATATTAAAAGTCTATTTTTTATTTGGCTACCAAATTGTGTTTGTTCTTGAGGATGACTGCTCACTGATAAAGACTAAATATATAATTTCATTACTTATTTATTTTATGTATGACACTCCTCTTTCCTTTCATCATTCCTTTGTATTTTTTTGTTAAAATAATACTTAGTTCTTTCCTAATCAAGATATTAATAAAAGACAAAAAAATATGGGAATTAGTGGCAATAGAAGCATGACAAGAAATGCCAGAATTCTTGCCTTTTGCTCTTCCTCTGTAGGTAAATTCAAGTCAAACAAACTGGATGATGTGTTACAATGGCTTAATTTACCCAGTTGTCCAAGTTAAAGTACTTTCTGTGTTTTGGTGAGCAGTGCCACCACTTTGCAGACACACAAATGGAGCTACCAAGTATTTGAGCCGTGGGGTTGAGTCAAACTGAGTTTTGCTCTAAAGCTTTTGTGCAAATGGCAAGTCACATTTGCCTGCTTCACCTGCTAGTCAGAGGAAAACTGATCTAGGTTATCTCTTGCTTATGTAACATTTGTAATTCAAGTAATAGCAGTGCTTTATAATTAGGGGGTTTGTTCCTTTTTGTTTTCTTATTCATGAAAATTGCTGTGTCTTTGTCTTTTTTGGTTACAGTTGCACCTATTTAGAAGCTTGACTATTTTCCTATTACAAGTATAGACAGTAGAAGATATTTTTCTGTTTTATTTATTCTCAAAGATGAGATTATGTACCTGAAGAGATTCCAAAGTAAAATTTTGAGATTCCACTTATCCTTTATACACTTCCTATATTCTGTGTAGACAGGATTTAAGCTCTAAGCTGATGAAAGAAGTACTGCTAAAGCTTGTCTGTCAACAAGAGGAGAATTCTAACTCAGAAAGGACATTTTCATATGTGAGGAAACACAATATGCACAGTATCCTGTATCTCTCTGTGTAATAATTAAGCTGTTCTCTAAGAGTCAGAACACCAGTAAGACAAAAGGCAGAAATTTCAGAATCTTTCCCTGCTCTCTGAAGTTTTGCACTAAAGCTTGTTATTTTCATAAAGATTGAAGAGACTCCCTTTTTTTTCTGTTTTCTGATAACAAAATAGTAATGTGTAGAAAAAATAAATTCCTTGAATAACAAATATTCCTGAAACAGTCTGCTGTCAAACTGTTGCTCTCTTAAATGAGAATTTTAGCTAAAATTGTAGCATCTGCTGCATACAGTTTGTGTTTCTCCACTGGTAAGTGGGCTGCCTCTTCCTTTTGAAAACCCTGCATTTTAATTTTGTCAGCTCCTAGTGTTTAAAAATGCTGTTATAAAACTCTACCCACTAGAGCCTCAAAAAATACCTAAGCACTGTAAATTAAACAATACAAGTGTTCTCGAACATGTAAATATAATTAACGTTCCATCTTCCACTGAAAGTTACATCTGAGATAAGACTACAAATGAAATTAGTTTTTAGTTTATGGTAGTTTTCTTCTTTATAGTTCTCTTTGCAGAGTGGGAAACATAATTATATTTATACTTGAAAAAAAATAAGTTCATTGCAGTCGATTATTAGCTTGCATGAAGCTGCCTGTCCTGTCAAAAGCGCCCCTGTCCTTGACTCTGAATTCATAACTGACTCTTCAAACCTTGTAGGAACTTGCTGAGTGTATGTTTATTCCCACTTCCAGAAGGTTTCTTTTGATCCCATTGCCAGTCATCCAATCCTTAACGGCCTTGAACAGCATATGCTGCAAAATAAGAAATCCTTCAATGACATTTTCTAGCTAGATTAAGCTGCTGAAAAAGATAGCTGCCAGAATTGTTTTGTGTGTCCCTGTAAGCTTTGTATTGTTTAAAAGAAGTGCAGTAGATGCTAACATTGAACACCCAGTGCTTGCCAAAAAAGAAATTTTCTTTCCTTTAAAATATTTAAAATTACACATTTATTACTTTTAATTTCGAGGTGAGTCTCTGGGAGCTAGGGAAACAGGGTAGATATACTAACATAATTGTGTGTGTCAATGCACCAGTATTTCCCCTGTATGTATCTCTACAATGGGATTTTCTGGTTTATTTTAGAATGGAAATAACACAGTATTCCTCAGAAACTTGGGGATGTGCAAATGTCCTTCTCTGTAATGACACTAGAAAAATAGAATGACTGTGCTGAGAGGAAAATACACTTCTATAAGAACTGAAGTCCCAGGAGGGTCTGGTATCATTACATAACTTCAGAGTGTGTATATGAAACTCCAGCTCTGGGAGTGTCCAGACATGAGCTGCCTGCAGACAGGTGGTAGGACCTGCCCCTAGACCCCTGTTTAAGGGTAGTGTTGGGTGTTCTGGGCCTGCTGCAGGCACTGGGAGTGTTCCTCTGTCGAAAGGCACAGGAACATTTGATTCTCTGACTGCGAGAAGAACGCGGCTTCTTTAGAGAAGGGTTGTACGCCTTCCTCTCAGTTGGTCAGTAGCAGTCACTAAAATACTGGTGTTCATCATTAACTCCTCTATGTAATTCCCTGAAAAATTAAGTTAGAGAGCAAAAAAAGAGGTATCTACCATAAAGCCTGGGAAACAGGATCCCTAACAGTAAGGAAGCAAAGTGCTTGTGCATTGTTTGACCTCCAGCTGACCAACAGAGTTTCAGCTGCAGCAGAAGGGATGCATCCATGCTCTAACAGTTAAAAGAATGCTGAAGGGAGAAAGGATGGTGTGGCTGGTAAGTTATTGTTTATGCTTCCCATGAGTCTCTGAACCTAAGGCTTAATTAAACAATGCCTGGTGCATCTTTCTTCCCTCTTAACTGGGAAAATATCCTTTTCTGCTGTAATAGTAATCCAGCATCAGTGAAAGAAATGCCAGTCACTTTGATGAACTTCCCAGCAGAATTGAACAAACCCGAAGCAAGGACATTGGGGAGAGAAATTGAACTTTTAATATATTTAGCAGAGCAAGAATAAGTATTTATAGTCCTTCTTTTATTAAAACTGACTTAAAAGATCTGTTGAGATTAGTTCAATATCATTTCTTTATTGTTTCACAGAGTGAGACATCAAATATTTTGACTGCAAGAAAAGGCTGATTCTTTAAAGTCTTACTAAGGGTAACATCTGTGAGCCAACTAAGTTTTTATTCCTTTCATACTGACATCTATTCATCAAAATTTACAGATTTACAAATTGAACTCGAGACAATTACTTGAAAAAGTTATATAAAGGCTCATGGCTTATGTCCTTCCACCTTTCTGGATTGTCCCTTGTCTTTTAAGTTTTTTAATTGTCAATCAGCAGTCTGAGGTCCCGGCAGTGCACCTCTGCCTCTTTGTTCCACAGCCCTGCACACTGGGGGCACAGATGGAATGCATTGCAGCTCCCTTCCAGGCTCTGCAGTCCAGGTTTCCTGTCCCTTGTGGAGTCAAAGGTCTTGTCCCAAGATAAGACCTCAGTTATTTACCTGTCCTGAAAGTCTGAAGGACTTCTGTGTTTGCTAGTTTTATTGCAAGCTGATCTTTCCTGTGTACACCTAATATAACTTTAAATCTTTTGTCTAGTGTTGTGATGAACCTTGAATTCCCTGTTAGAGTGTATTTTCTCTTTTCATTTATTCTCTGTCTCTCTCCATCTGCTGATAGTTTTGGTTGCTAGATTTCCCATATGAACTGATAATAATAAGCCAATAATACTGTAAAATGCATAAGAAATAGCATCCAACTTGTCTTATTGTAATAATCTTCTTACAGTCTAGTCTGCCTCATATGAAAAGTGTAATCTAAGTGCATATTTGTCTGCAAAAGAAGATGAAACGTCAGAGATGTCTTCCTCAGCCAGGTTTTTATCCTTTGTAATTTTTTTTTTAAGAAATGTGAAAATGTATCTATTACATGACATTTTTAGGAAACAGAAAAAATATCTGCTTATTAAAGAACTTCAAATAATAGTTGTGTTTCAGTCTTCTGTTATCATGTATTTTGCTGGAGCTGTTATTATGGACTCTGCTTGAAATTTGGAGTGTTTATGAATCTTAAGAAATAGAAGTACATTCCTACCCTTCAGGTTTGTGGGAGAAAATTGATGACTTGTGGTTTAAGCCTAGCTGGTAACTAAGCACCATGCAGCTGCTTGCTCACTCCACACTCCCTCCTCCTCCCAGTGAAACAGGGAAGAGAATCAAAAGGAAAAGTTTGTAGGTTGAGATAAAATAGTTTAATAATTGAAAATAATAATAATAATAATAATAACAACAACAATAATAATAATGTTGATTTGGAAAAAAAAAACCAAAACAAACAGCAAAAACTCATAGAGATAGACCCCAAGAAAACCAAGTGATGCACAATACAGTAGCTCACTACCCACTAACAGATGCCAAACCCCATTCACCTGGGCTGTGGGTGGGTCAGGGGGAGAAGTGAGTGAGCAGCTGTGTGGGACTTAGTTGCAAACTGGGCTTAAAACACAGCAGGCCTTTCTGGCACCCAGTGTGGAGCTGATGTGCCAGGCCCTCGAATCCACTCAGTTCAGTAATCCTAGTTGTTCCTCTTCTGCACCTGACTGGGGGCAGGGCCCTCTAATTTTGATCACAAGATTCCCAATGTCTTTCTCATAGAAGTGGACTAGGACTTTCCATATAATCAGCCCTTCCATTCTCCCTGGGAAACTGTTCTCTGGAAGCTGGAGCAACAACTTTCCTAGGCCCCCATTAGTGATTGCTTTCCCCTGCCATTCCCACACCTGTGCCTCTAGAGTTGAGGTATGTTTTCAATCCTACTTCCTCATGTCCTCTCCATGGCCCCACTTAAACATCAACATTTGTTCTTAGTCATCAGCTCTTCCTTTGCTTTCCCCTCTTTTCCCAACTCTCCCATTCCTATTTCCTTTCCCTTTGCTTCACTTTCCTTTAATGAAGGATTTGCCTGTGCTAATTTATTCCAAAATGTAGTTGCTAAGAGTTTTATGCTAATCAAAAATATTTTGAGCTTTAACTCATTGTAGAGCCAATGTTCATGAACAGATGTCTTTGTGCCTTCTCTGGACAAATTATTTTTAATTATTTCATGACATTCTCTGTATTTCTTTAATAATTACTGTCTTGCATGTAGCTCTGAATAGAGAGCTTTTCATAGAATACCAGCTTTTCATGTAATACTTCCCACAATATTGACTTCCTCCATAATGTATCTGATGAATGAGCTGATTAAATAATTTCGTTGTTTGATAAAATTTATTTGTAACATTTACATAGAGACAATGAGGTCTATTATAGTGTCTTTAGAAAGAATGTAGGAATGACAATGAAAGTAGAAAGCAGTGAGATAAGTAGGATAAAGCTTGATGTTTTCAGATACCTTTTTGGTATTCAAACCAAATAATTTGCCACTACAGGTATCTATTAACCCTTAATTTCAGTCTATTTCCTGATTTTACCTTTTTTTTTTTTTTATATATTTTCCAGTCTTTTGTGGTTTTGGGTAATATTCTTTCGCATAAAATTATTTCTGTTGCTGTCTGACTTTGGAACATGTTGGAGATACCATTTCAGTCTACTTAATATTGAGAGCATTCTGGAATATGTACATGCAGTTGAGTCACTACATGGAATACCCTAGAGTGTGTTTCATTCCCTTGAAACACCTGGGGGAAGACCCCACAGCAAATTCCACACTTTCCTCACATGTTAATTTTACAGTACCCCATAATTCTAAGACTAATTTTAAGCCTTGTGTAGTTGACCATGGTGTAGTGTAGGGTAGTTGGTTTTTCTCCATACCAATGTAATTTGTGAATTCTGTTCCTCAGTAATTATTTAAGTTGGAGGGTGAATTTAATCCGTGATAAAACAGGAATCTGATCTTCCCCATTAGATCACATTTTTGGGGGGTTTTCTTTTAAAATAAATCGCTTGGATTTCCTTCAGGTCCTCTGGTGTTATGTGAAGATATAGCAGCAGTTGCAGCCAACAGCCCTATCAGCCAAATCAAGAAAGTTTGTGTTTTAATCTCTTAGTGCTTACTTGGCATTAAATATGTTAAAATAATACATAAAACATCATATACTTAAATCCCTAGTCTTTCTAGTCATTAAGATTTTAATAAAGTCCTGTCTTAGATTTTACTTTTGTTCTACTTCTAGAAAGGAATTTCTGCTTTTGGTGAAAAGTCACCTTGTGATTTCCATCCAGTATCTTCAGTCCTTCCTCTGTCTTGCACTCTCTCTCGTCTCCCTCATTTCTTCCATCATTGTGGTTTTGAAGAAGTAAAGTCAACTGAGAACTAACAATTCAGCTTGCAGCTCCTTTGGGAATTTTTTAAATTCAGTTTTTGGATAAGTTTGTGGTGAGTAGGGTGAGTAACAGATCAACATGCCTAACGAATGGCAGAAGAGAGTCTTCTGAGCATTTTCATACCTCTTAAGTAAAGGGGCAGTGGTTTTAGATCACAAGCTAGAAAAGCTTTTTAAAAAGGTTATTTTCAGCAAGAGTGTATAACAAGTGAGTAGGCATTTGTTTGGCAAGCCATTGACTAGGCATGTTTGGTTTTTTATAGTTTTCAAAGGCTCTAGTTAACAGGCATTTTTCAATTACACTTTTTAAATGATAGATTTACCTGATGCAACTTTGAGCCCTTTGTATCTCAAGACTTACTGCAATGCCAATCCAGTGAAGACATTCGATCTCTTTGAGGAAGACATAATTACCCCATTGCCAGAAAAACAGCAGCCTTCTTCAGGTTTAGAATGATATGTGTGGTGGTAGTGTAGGGCACTGCAGTGTATTTTTAGTTGTGATTAATGGAAGGTATACTTCCAAGACTCTAAAAAAATCAATAGAACTTTTGGTTTAAGGTTTACTTGTAATATATTTGTAATTAACATGTCCTGCGGGGATGCTACTGTGCTGTATCTTTATTTTCTTTCTAAAAGCTTTACTAAAAAAACCCACAAAACAACATATTATTTTTTAAGCAGAATTTTTTGGCTGCCTAGTTTCATTTGAACATAAACATTATGAATAGCTTAAATGCTGCAGAAAGGAGGAAAGTAAGAGACATGAGCAGTTATGAAGGCTAGTTCTATTTTTCCTGTATGATACAAACCAACATAATTATATTCTATTGTCAAAGTGTCATTGTGCTCATATTCCCAGAGAGATTCAGTAGCATTATGGGCACAGCTCTTTCATAATGTTACAGAAGGGCCTATTGATCACTCCAACTTTCTAAAGAATGTGAAAAAGCTCCCTTCAAGTGCATAGATCTTGTGTTTCCCCTCCACAGAAATGACTTTTGTTCTGCAAGATTAGGGAACAAAATAAGATCTCTGATTTAGTTGCATATTTTAATTTTAAATTTGTCCTACAACTTCAGGAATTCTGTACATGGCTTGACTCACATAATGGCACATGACTTTTCATACCATAGTTTAAAACATTTTTATAGAACTATTTATTGTACTAAATGTGAGGCAGGAAATAGAGTTGCTGGATATTATTACTTAAACAGATAATTCAAGGTGTTGAGCAGTGCAAGTAAATCATATGTGAATCTGTTCAGTATGTGTTTTCAGATGTTTTAGGTAATAAAGTGGCAGCATGTGTGTTAAATAGAAATTAGCTTAGTTGGAATGGGTTGTGCACAGTATGAAAACAGGCTGGAAGACAAGGCTGTAGAAATTTCCACTGCTGTAGAAATTTTGTGATGTTGTGAATTTGTTTGTTCCATGAAACAGAAACCAAAGGCCTTACCAAAAAATGAGAGGAATTGAAAGGAGCCTTTGCCTCAGAAGAGCAGTCAGAGAGAACAGTCGTGGCAGAGTAGCTAACAGCACTGAAGTCTGTGCTGTTCTCATAAATATGTATCGATGAGGAAAAATTGGTTTAGCAATGGATACTGTCCTTAATTCTGTCCTCTCTTTAGCAAACTTCCAAAGGAATTGGTGCTTTCTAACAAAATATGTTTTCCATAAAATTCCCAGCTATCTCTAATGAGTGTTGCAGTGAGTACCAGAACAGCATTTCTGACAGGAAAGCAAATGTTTTCTCCATAATTCGGATTCCCAATTTTACATTGCTCTGTGGTAAAAGTGGAAGAAGTGCAATGTAGGTCAGGATGGATTCAATTCTCGAAAGTTAAAATACAGGTACTTCCTCTCAAATCAATCAAAACATCTGTCAAACTTCACAAATTAGAAAAAAAGTGGATATGTGAAACTATTTTGCAGTGCAAAAAGTAATCACTGCTTTTCATTGTGCTTCTCAATAGCTCTCATACAAAAGAATCTAAAAAATCATAAGTGCACATAAAAATTGCTCAGTGACTAGACTATAAAAAATTATATGTTTATATTTTTATGTTGCATGCATTAGTCAAAGCATCAGATCAGAAACCTGGTTTGAATTTTAGAAAGAGCGAATCTTTTTGACATTGTCATGTGGGGGAAAATCCCAAGTATTTCCTTTCATCTTTCATTGAAGCTAAGTACAGAATGTGAATTGTCTGCCACTTACAGAAGTGAGGCCATGTTCCAGTACAGTTCCATGCCCTATTAACATAGATATATTTCTGAGATCCTGACTAGAATAAGTCTAAGACTTATCTCTCTCTCTGTATTTCTAAGTTTCTTTCTGACACATGGAGCACCTACTAGGCACTTGAATTTTATATCACTTCCTGTGTGTTTGGGGTTTTGCTTTGTTTTGTTTCTTTCCTTGGGGTTTTTTTTTTGCAAATTAATTTTCTTACTTTTTTTTCCTCCTGATTTGCACCTTAATTGTCAAGTGTTCTTAGTTTTATATATATATATTAATATTTAGTTCTGGCTTATTTGTTTGAAATAATGGCATGTACTTAAAGTAAGCATCAATCTCTCTTAAACAAGAAGACCCTGTTTAAGACAGATGTGTGTGAAAGAATCTTATGAGTTTAAATGTGTTTTACTCCTTTACTTTGTGTTATACATTTCATATTTATTCTGATGCTGGCTTTTTATGGTGTTCTGGTCTTTTCTTAATTATTATTTTTGGTGTTTGAACTAACCAGAGTCATTGTTTAATTTCAGTTTGGAAGACGTTACATTGATGACCTTTTTAATGATTTTCGAGATGGACGAAGACTTCTGGAGCTCCTGGAATGCCTTACAGGCCAAAAACTTGTATGTTTTTTGTAATATATTTACTGTATATTGAAGTCTTAATGTTGTGATAATTGTAATAGGCAATATAAACTTCTCCACTGATGAGGACCTGTGGAAACTATTTTTAGGGGTCTGAATAGTTTTTGGTTTCATTTGAAATTGAGGAAACATTGTGACTGAGAGCTGTATTAGACAGCAACACTTTTCTAGGCATGTACTTGAAATGAAAATATTCTACTTTGTTGTATGCACTTATTAGTTGTGGCACAGAGGAACAAAACTGAGGCACAGTTCATTTATATATCTAGATTTTAGCTGGAATAGAATTTAATGTATAGAATTAGAATGTTTTTCTATTGTCTTAGTGCATCTTTTGGAATGGCACTTGTCTGAAAAGAGAGAAGTTCATGCTCTTATTGATCTGGAAATTCTAAAGTGACACAGTCACACATATTTTTTTCATGTCTTCTCTTGTGCTCCTGGCTGAAATTTGTAAGTTTGGCATCTTTCCATGAAATTTTCTCATAAGAAGGCTGGAAGACTGAGAATCAAAATCTAGAGATAATATACTTGTACATAAATATTAAACAAACTGATGCTTATCTGTTTAGTTGCCATAGCAAAATCATGCTATGCAGAAGACAACTAATCACGATAAAAAGAATCTGGAATTATCTAATTTTATATGCATTGCAATGATTCCTTCCCTGAAAAATGTCAAGGTAACAAGTTACCTTCTAACTGTGTTAGAAGTTTGTTTCACAATTGACTTTATTTCATGTTGGGAAGCTGCATAAGTCCAATGTATGTTAATATGTCGACAGAAAACTACAGATATAATAAAAGATTTGTGTTACATGTAGTGTACTCTAGATTCTGATTTTGGACAGTCAAGTTTGGTTTTCTTTCTTTGTAGGCAAAAGAAAAGGGCTCCACAAGAGTTCATGCTCTGAACAATGTCAACAAAGCAATCCACGTTTTGCAGAGAAATAATGTAAGTATTCAGCCATACAGGCTCAGAACAGCCTGTAGACAGCACACAAAATGCTTTTAGGTGTTGAATCAAACACCTTTGGTCTACAGTGTAAAAGTACTGGAGTCAAAGCAGTTTTATCAATGTGACTTGGATACTTTGTCATTCAGCATCAGGGCAAAATTTGTTTTAAGGAGTATAAAATTCTCTTCCAGCAAATTTTGGGTAATACATCTATAATGGATGCTGTCTGAAGACAGATCAACTTCCATTATTTTATTCTAATAAGAATATAATATTTAAAAAAAAAATTTAAAAGTTAAATACAAGACATCCATAGCTGGTTACAAGATGCTTCCTGTTAAAATATTTAATCTGAAAGTCATGAAGTCTGAAAACCCAAGGCTTTTCCTAAAATGATTTTTTTGTTAAGTGTCAAAAGCATCTCTCCCTCATGATTTAAAACACAAATCATATCAATATCACTTTCAATTCTACTTTGTAAAGACTGATTTTTCAAGCCAGTATCCTGTGCATCATTCTTGAGTAAATATCCTCATATTATCTTCCTTATGGCATTCTAACAGA
>VZTN01012969.1:621-16204 GCA_013400515.1 Erpornis zantholeuca
AAGGGTGTAGAACTAAAGAGGATTATGAGAAGTAAAAGGATGACAAAACCCAAACTTGTTTGGTGTTTGTTTTGGGTTTTGTTCTTTTTGTGGGGATATTTTTCTTTGCTTGGAGGGTTGTTTTTTTTGTTTGCTTTTCTTTGTTTGTTCAATCTTGTTTATTTTGGTTTTTTGTTGTTGTTGGTTTTGGGTTTTTTTAACCATTAGATTGCCTCAGGTTCAGAGAAGAATTGTCATACCATGGAGCTTAACAATATACACAGACATGACCCTACCAAGATTCTCCAGTCAAATATCTACCTGACTCAATACAGCTACCAACCAACAGATAAACTCATCTAAATGCCTCTACCCAGCAGGAATCTTGAGGAAGACACAGGTCTGCAACGAAGCCTACATGTTTATGGGGCATGAACCAGGTCACATTGCCAGGAAATTCTGTGGTGACTAGCACTTCAGCATTTCAGGTATCAGAATAGTTTGTGTTTCTGGGAGATGATGTGCTCTGGGTTAGCAGTGAACCTGTGAAGGCACAGACATAACATGACAGCCACATCTGGTCTCCTGTGCCTTCAGTCCCTGTAGGAAATCAGTCAATGAGGCCATCTGCTCAACACAGTCTAAGCAGAGACCAGAACAGGCAAGTTTTCAAGCACTTACAAACAGCTGACAACAGAAGTTGAGGATAAAACCCTCACCTCTCCAAACTAGCTTTTCAAATAGAACTTATGAAATTCTAGATGTTATATACCAAAGCCTCTAAAATAATTCCTGTGTTCCTGCTGCACGAAAAATATTGCATAAATGCAAATGTTGGTTTTTTTAAATAAATTAGGGCTTTTATGGATTCTTTTGACACTCAGACACTTCACATTTTAATTCCAAAGAAACTCTCTCGAGCTTACTTTTGCAAACATATTTTTATCTTTATTTTCTGGCTTTAAAAAACATTTTCTTAATTCAAAGTAGTAAAAATCAAGTATTAAAACTGCTGCAAAATAGTAAAAATCAGTTATCAAAACTGCAGCTTCTTGCCTTTTGTTTGTACAAAATTAAATAATCCATACTTAAAACACCTTACATGTTTTTATCTTGTAGTAAAAAATTATAAATTATTTCCATTTGGTTTGGGCATGGACTAATACTCGACACCAGCCAAAACATATTTCAATGTCAGTGCATGTAAAATGAGATGAGAACATGTTTTAGAAAACTTGGAAAAGCCATTTCTGTGGAAGAAAGATACCGATTTGTTACCTTGAGAGGTCAGTCAGTCTTTTCAAAATGAAGTACTGAAGTCAGGAATGATTGTTTATTTTTTGTTCTATCTCGTGAGAAACTTACCTGAACTTGGATGACTGCGTTGTGATTTTCATTTAGTGGCACATAAGCACCACCTTCTGGGGAAAGCCAGTATTTCCCAATGGTTTATGGGAGCAGAGCAGATCCAGTTTTATTTTTTGGTGAAAGGATGTATTTGAATTTCTATTGCTCTGTGATATTGTCAGTTTTTACACTATAGCAAGATGAAAGCTTAAATAAGTGTATTTATATTGTTAATAATAGTCTTCATAATTACTATTCTTACCCAACTACTATTGTTACTATTGTTAGTCACATTACCTCATAGAATAATAACAGCATTACTTTAATGCCAATAAACCAGATTCGTGGACCAGAAGTTCACACAGTGATTTCTTTGGGTCAAAAATCTAATAGTAGAAAACAAATTACATTAGATACCTTCAGTTAAGCCCAAGGGGACATTAAGATACCTTAGGTTTGTATGATAAGCAAACCACAAACTGAGTTATCATCTTTTTGTTGGCAGTCTACTGAAGAATCAGTTAGAGTCCTGCTTATAAGGAACCAGGATATTTCAGAAGGTCAGCTACTGAAATCGATATCTCAGTAAAAATGGGAAATAGTACATAGGGCTGTGGGCCCAAAAGTCTTCAAAATGGGGAAAGAGGACAGTGGCTTGAATTTTCTAGAGAAGAAGAATATGGTGTCAGTGAAAAACTGCCTGGAAGATTGTATAAGAAACAAAACAATTTGAAAAATGTTCTATTCTTTGTACATCTGAGCAGAAGAACACATTATCTGTCAAAGGCAGAAAAACCCTAATAGAAATACAAAAACAAAGCTTAGAGAGTTTTCCTATGCAAGTGAGAAGGGACCTCTGCATCTCAGGAAAAAAAAAAAAAAAAAAGAAAAATCAGTGGCAGTCAAGCACAGCCTCAGTGTGAGATTGTGAAACCTTGAACAAAGTGTGACCCCAGTGCAATGCCCAGGGTATGCAGTAATTCTGGTGCTCTGAACTTGCCACCAGCCAGGGGTTAGAGAGGCAGGAATGAATGGGCTTTTCAGCCCCTTTTGTTGTTCCACCCCAGGGAAGGGGGAAAATGACTGGTTTTTTTACTGCTCCCTCTGTAGCTCTGTGTGCAGATGGCAATTCCGTATGGGAGAAAGCTGCATTGATCCTGAGTTTTCTAGATGATAAGGGAAGTGTTTTAATGCTTTTTCTGTGCTGCCAAATACCCAACAGAGCAAAAAGGAAATGGACCATGTTAGACATGAGGACTATCAGTGCAATAAAGGCAGGCCCATGTGTTTCTGGGATACACTGCCTGGGAAATATCTGGCTCACTCGGGGCAAGATAAAATAATAAACAATATTAATCACTAATGTCATAAGAATGCTGTGCTTTGCATGGTGTGTCTTTGAACTACGAGCAAGGAGAGAAACACTGGCAAGACAAAACAGACTTCAGGAACTTCAGGAAAGAACTGCACAACAGGGAGTAGTTTTTAAGGGCACCAGCCACCAAAGAATTGGGCAACTTGTCAGAATGCTTCAAGATTATATTGTTAGACAGCATTTTTATTACAAAGTCTTTAGTTTGTTTTTTCAAACTTGCTCCCAAAAAGCAGATGTTTTAAATTATTTGGTGTTGTTTATTCAGTTAATATTTTGCAGGTGGTAATAATTCTTCGGCCTTTGAAAACCAGCATATCAGAGAAAGTAGAAAACCCTCCTTTTCCAAGTGTCCCACTAGGAAAACATGAGAAAAAGCCTCTAGATCAGTACAGAGTGTAATTGAATCAGTCACTGGAATTCTCTGTAGGTTGTCATGTTATCCTTTATTAACATGCAAGATAGGAGGGTGCAAGTTTAGAGGAATTTATGGGGTGAATTAAAAGGTAGAATTCCTGAAGAGTGGAGGTTGGAAGGGACCCCCAGAAAATGCCTCCAACCTGCCTGCTCAGAGCAGGGTCACCGGGGGCAGGAATCCCCAGACTGGTCCTTTCATGTGTTGAATATTGCCATGGATGGAGATCCTATAACTTTTCTGGGCAGTCTGGTTTTGTGTTCAATCACTTACACATAAAAAAAAAAAAAAAATCTGCTGTTTCAACTGTGTTTCCTGTATTTCAGTTTCTTCCATTGCCTCTTGTCATTGCCTCCTGTCACTGGGCAACACTGAGCAGAGCCTGGCCCCATCTTTATTCTGCCAGCCCCACGCCCTGGTACTCATACACAAACCCCCTGAGCTTTCTTCTCTCCAGGCTGGACAGTCCCAGCTCTCTCAGCTGCTCCTCGTATTCAGGCAGTCCAATCACTTAATTGTCTTCATGGACTCACAGTGGACTCACTCCAGTATCAGTGCCAGTACTGACCCCTAACAACAAGTGACTGGCTTCCAGCTGGATTTGTGCCACTTAAGACATTGTTTTGAGCCTGAAGTCCAGCCAGCTTTCCATCCACCTCTCTGTCTGCTTACCTGGTTTGTGCTTCATCAGTTTGTCTAAAAGGATGTCTCAAGAGACTGTGTCAAAAACCTTACCTGATATTGAAATAAACACCACCCACTATTTTCTTGCCATCAGCAAACCCTCCAGTTGTGTAGTTATTAAGATCCAATTATTATTAAGGTTCTTTAGAAATTCCTCTGCCCAAATTAAGGTGCAAATGAGACCATATGCCAGTGACAATAGTATGGATTTTATTGTGTAGTAAATATGAGAGAAAGAGAATGTGGATTTTATTGTATAGTAAATGTGAGGGAAAGAGAAAAGGAAAGGAGTAGAAAACAGGTGGGGAGACAGAAAGAGTGACAGGGAGAGAATAAGGAAAATATCACCACTCCCTGGATCCCAACAGAGCATCATTGGCATAGAATTCCATGGGTTTATATCCCCTCGAGTGAGGTGGCAATGTCCAGCCATGTCCCCTGGGGGAGGGGGCAGTCTCTTACAGCAGACTCTGGGTCTGTTCCATCACCTGCAGCCCTGGGGTGCAAGGCCCAGCACTTTGGGGAGTCTCTGATGGATTGTGACTCCCCCTCAGCTGCCTCTCCCATGAGAGTCCCATGGATGTGGCCTGTGGGGTTGGGGTGCCACAGCTGGGCTGGTCTGTGTAATCAGAGGATGCCTCTGGCCAGAGGTTACACCACACTCCTCCTCCCTCCTTGTCTGGGGGAGCCTGTGTGAACCTGGCTCCTCTGAGCTGAGCTCTGCCCCCACCCCAAACCTGGCTCCTGTGAGCTGTGCTCTGCCCCCACCCCAAACCTGGCTCCTGTGAGCTGTGCTCTGCCCCCACCCCAAACCTGGCTCCTATGAGCTGTGCTCTGCCCCCACCCCAAACCTGGCCTCTGTGAACTGTGCTCTGCCCTCACCCCAAACCCACCCAGGGATGCTCCTCAGCACAGTTGGTGGCTTTGGCCTTTTGGTGGATGCAAACCCTTCCCTGCACCTGAGATGACTAACAATGGGTTTCCCTTTATCTGATCAGCAGTTTGACTTTCAGTTCAAAGTCCCAGATTTCAGGGAGGCTTCTTTGGTTGTAGCTTCTTATAATGAGCAAAACTTTATATCAATGTTTCAGACATGAAATATTTTCACTCTCCGACAGTAGAGAACATTGAAACATGCAAATGAGCAATATATGAGAGATGGTTGTAGTCACAGCATACATTAATTTGACTAAAAGGCTATACTAGCTGGCTGCCATTCTTTTCTAGAAAGGTTTAAAACGTGTAATTTGAGGATGTGTGATCATATTGGAAACTGAGAACCTCAATGATACTGGAACAAACCTTGAAATAATCACCATGGTGAAGATACAGTCAGATTCTAAGGGATTTAAGCACCTTTTGTAATGTTTCTGGTAAATCAGATAGATACTTGTACCCTTTTAAAAACTGCTGAGCCTGAGGTGTAAGCTTTAAAGTCATTTTTGCAATAATTTATTTTAATTCTCTAAAAGACTCAAAAATTCTAATCTAAAGTAGCCATACTTGTTATCTGCAAGTGCATCAGCTGGATCTTAGTCTTTCTCATCAACACAAGTAGTGTAGTGCTTCTAATATGCCCCAATTTCAGATACTCTGTTGCTTCCGGCTCTTTGATATACAGGTCAGCAAGAACTAGAATTTTTCACTGCACATCTATTAAGATCTTATTTTTTAAAACTAATTTAAAACTTTGTTTCTGAGAGGGACTTTTTATCTTTTTCTGATTGTGAACTGCATCTTTTCTCACAAGTATTTGACATCATCTTAATCATATTTATTATAGTAGGAGATGTTTCTATAAAACCTCAGTTCAGAAGAAGATATTGTAAAGGACTTCATGCCTCACAATCAAGGTGAAAAGAACAATGTGTCTGAAGTTTTCAGACACCAAAAACTCATAACAAAATCTTCATTCTGGTCTTAATTTCCAGAATACTGAGGTGTCATTTTTAGCTAAATGTAACTGTGATCAACAATGTTTCTTTTCAAAATAATTTCGCATGTCTTCTTCTGAAATCATATGTCTGGAAAGACAAGGTACATCAAGGACAGGTGATACCACAAAGGGAACATGCCTGCACCACTTGTGACCATTTTAATTTCAACCTCAGAAGTATAATTCTTTGTTCATTGAGTGATGGCAGCTTCATATTCCCATATTGTGTTGGGATTCTGTATACTTTTCATTTCAAACCACACTTCAATGATAGTAAGTTCTCTAATTTTTAGCCTTCCTTCAAATTGTGAAGTGACAAACCAGAATTCATTAGGGACATGCTGTCCCTGATTTAACGATACCAAGAAGGTATAAGGGTCAGATTTTCATCCTCAGTGAGTGGTTTATTTATAGTTTTCAGCAGCCATCAGCATCTTCAATACATCCACTTCAAAGAAACTGAGAGTCATTTGGACTAAACTTAGTAAAAGTTCTTTAAATGCATAGCCATGAACATTTGGTTACATAGAGGGTATAAGGTATCTATCAAAAGTATCTGTCTTGTTTTGCTACTGTTTGCTTAAAATCCGTGCAAAATACTTTGAAACGCCTTTCAATCCAGTCTAAGCTTGCCTTGATCCAAGAAGCCAGTTCTTCTTTTAGCACTGGACTGTGTATTTCTGCTTAGCTTGGCTTGTAATTCTGGTGTGTCGATGAGAATCTCGTTATTTGTGGCTACTGACACAAATCTGGTTTAAAACATTTCTCACCATTCCACTAGATTTTATTCCAAATGAAATTTCTAGCTCCTCCTAAAATGTATTAGGCACCTTTGTGCAACACAGGGAATCACTACTGCCTACAAATATAATTCCACAGAGGAATGACATCACCCCCTCAAACACATACTTGGAGTGTTATCCACTCAATATTGCTTTGCATCCTGAAGTATTGCTTTAGTTATCACAGACCATGCTTCTTCTTTGACCACACTGGATCCTTGTCAAGAGGATATTGTGTAGCTGTAGACTTGGCTTCTCTGTATTTTTGCAGAATAATGACAGCAGTGATGGTTGGGCCTGTGTTCCACACCTCACTTCAGCCCAGGTGGAAGCATTGTGCCAGGAGATGAAAGCTCTGTGTCGAAGTAGGTTTGAAACCTGTGAATCCTTTTTCCAGTCAGTATTCTAAGGCTACCAGATGTTGTAAAGTGTAGTTATATGTGCAGTTACTTTTTTCATTAAAAAGGTGTCTGGAAGATCTGGTATTCTTGGCCTGACTTCTGGAAATTGGAAGAATTAATCTAATGAATTTGATAGCTTATTTAATCTGTGAGTAAGGATACAGGGTGAATTTCGGTTTTGAAAATCTCTATTGGGAATATTTTTGCCTAATTAATATTTTTAAAGGCAAATGCAAATTCAGTTACAAAGCCTTTGGGGCAGATTCAAATTTTCCTGTGGAACATAGTTTCTGACCTCTGTGTGGCTTCAGAAAGATGGCCACTACATTCCATAAAGATGAAGACTTCACAAAACAGCAAAACAAATCATGGTAGGAAGTGGCTGAAACAGTAATCAAACTTTACATTTTTCTTTGCATATTCACCCAAGAATGCTTGATCAGCGTAGAAAGGAATGAATAATTCACACAGTGAAAAGGATGCAGAAAAGCACACAGAAAAGTGTACACAAATAACAATAGCTTGATACTTGAACTAATAACAACTTAATTCTTATAATAACAGCAGCACATATCATAGTACCTTAGAGTTGCAAATTATTGTAAAGTTTCAGCAGAGTTGTCAAACTGAACACACCAAACACTTTTCCCCTTTATGAAGGATAGCTGTGACACACAAGCTTTCTAAATCAGTTATAGAAAATGAACTTAGAAATAAAAATAGACAGTAAGGGTGATCATTCCCAGGAAAAGATAAAACTCTCTTTGGAACAGATGGTGATTAATTCACAGCAGGCTGATCATAGAATGCAAGCAGATGCATCTAAATGCCTCCTTTGATTTTTGAAGAGTTTTTATTCAAAATATATCCTAAGACATGAGAAAAAAAATTAGGATTGTTAAGTTGGAGCCACATTTTATTATAATCTGTGTTCATATGCAACAAATTCTAACATTGGACAAGAAACCACAAGGGAAGGTTAATGAATTACTGCATTCTGCATTGACTGATCTCTTCAAAGAAGCAAAAAAAAAAAATTCATAGGCAGAAATTAAGTTTCAAATTTAAGGAATATTAAAAAGCTTCATAAGAAGAAAATCAAACTTTTTTAAGTATTAAAGCAAACCATTTTGCCTGCTGCCATTTTGCCTTATTAAATTTTGTAGTTTCTTTTCCCTAAAATTAATTATATGTGTAAATGTATATCCTGAGAACGAATCAGAGACATATGGTTAACTATTTATGTTCTTCTGTTTCATGTTGAGAAATGATCTTACTTCTATTGAGTTGATGTTCATTCTATAAAATGCAGTACTTAATGTTGTACAAAGATCCGACATAATTACCTTGATGTTACCCTAGGTCAGTCCAAAACGCCATTTAGCCCAGAATCCTGTCCTTGCCAGTGGCCAAAAGCAGCTGCTCACGGGAAGAGTTTGCAAGCAATACAGGAACATAGTGGTATGTCCTTTGATGTGCCCCTTCTAGCCTGAGGCAATAAGGGACTTGTGAATGGGATTTATAAACGCGGGGGTTTTGTTTAGAAGCCTTTACTTGTGGTTTCTTTCTTCCATTATTTTGCCTAACTGATTTTTAGGTAACATTTATAGTGTTTATATTAAACCCTGTGACAGTGTCATCATTTGATTATTCCCTGTATGGGATACAGTCCTATCTAAACAACCCCTGCCACAGCTCTGAATCATTCCTTTGCATCCTGTCGCAGATCAATGAGGTGACTCTTCAGCCTCCTTTTCTTCTGCCTGAACAACCCAAAGTCCGCAGCTGTTCCCCACAGCATACTCCTTTCAGGTTTTCTCACCAGCTTTGTTTCCCTCCTCGGTGCACATTGGAGGACCTTCCCATCCTTGTCCCCCAGCAGGGCCCACGCTGAGGCTGCCCCAAGGCTGAGCCCAGCGGGACCATGTCCCCTCCGGGCTGGCTGTGCCATGCTCGGTGCTCTGGGGTGTAGTTTGCCCTTGGGGCTGCCTGGGCACTGCTGACCCACACTGAGCCCAGCACCAGCCAGCCCCACATCCCCCTGTGCGGGTGAGCAGCCACAGCCAGATGTAGCCCCATTCGCTTTGAGCCCTGTTTTCATTCACTTCCATTACAAATGTCTTGGTTTCACAGATTTTAGATGCTGATGTGGGGTCGTTGTTAAATGTGGTATTGTATGTTTAGCATCAGGAACATTTATTTGTCATGCTACGAAATCCCTAAGTTTTGTCTCATCTCAGAATTTTCCTTCTAGTGTGGCTCCACTGAAGATTCTTGTGGAAGACTCTTAAGACAGAAAGCTAACACTGCTTGGGCATCGTTTGCCTAAGGATTTTCTGAATGAGCAGCTGCAGAGCTTCACCACTGCTCTTGGGATTCACAGCATTTTGTTGCTTTCTTTCTGAATCCCTTAAAATACTGACTGCCACAACTCTTTACAGCAAGGAATGTCTCAGTGTGCTGTGTTACATTTCAAAACTATTTTACCGTCAGATTATCGGTTCGTCTGATGGGTGATCTCAGTGGTGCCCTCTAGTGTTCAAAGTGAGATAAATATTTAATATTTAAATATTTAATAAGCATTTTCCTGGAAAAGGCCCCATCGGAGGGGTTTGCCACCAATCCGAGTGAGCTAATCAGTGACTGGAGGCAGTCAGGGCTGCAGTGATCATGAGCTGGTGAAGTTCCCAGTCCTGAGGGATATGAGTCAGGAGAAGAGAGAAGTCAGGACACTGAATTTTAAGAAAGCAAACTTTGAGCTGTTCAAGGAGTTTTCCAGTGGTGTCCTCTGGGAAACTGCGTTAAGAGACAAGGTGGCACATCTTTGACGGTGTGTTCCATGGAGGACCAGAGCTCTGGTTCCCCATGAGTAAGAAATCAGGAAAGGGAATAGCATGCCTGTTTAAATCAAAGGGCAAGAAGGAAATGCAGAGTGGAAGCAGGGGTGTGTATCCTGGGAAAAGTATGGGGACAATACCCAGGTCTATAGGGATGGGTTCAGGATGGAAAAGAATTGATTACATCTGAACATCATAGAGGACACTAAGAATCAAGGGAAAGGTCAGAGAAAATCTATCCTCCTAATAGAAACTGGGAGAAGGGTAACAGCAGATGAGGTACTCCACAACATTTTTCCTTGGTCTTCACTGGCAACCTCTCTTCTCACATCTCTTGAGAGTATGGAGCTTCATCCAGGAAATGGGAGAGCAAAGACCTTCCCAAGTCAAGAAAAGATCAGGTTCAAGACTCCTGAAGAATCTGAACATACATGAGTCTATAGGACCTGACATGCATCACAGAGATCTGAGGGTATTGGCTGATGTAGTTCCCAAGGTGCTGTCCATCATATATGAGAAGTCATGACAGTCAGGTAAAGTCCCAGGTGACAGGAAAAGAGGAAACATTGTACCCATCTTTAAAAAGGGAAGAAAGGAGGTCCCCTGGGCATTATCTGGTCGAGATACAAGAATAGGCAGCAGGCAGCCTCAGCATTGATGAGTTATGATGAGTGACAGCTGTGCCAAACCTGATGTTTCCACTGAAGACCAGAGACCAGCTGAACCTCAAGCAAGTAACTCATAGGAGAGAGAGAAGAGACCAGATCATCACTACTAAGCAAGCAAGCAGGACTAGAGCAGCACGAAGGGATGGCAGCCTCCTCCTTAGCTCTAGACTGAGAGTCAGTTCTGTGCTCACCATCAAATGGTGCCCTGTGTGAGGAGTGTGACTGCAGACCTGACAGCAGTTCTGTGTACACCATCATTACCTGTCAGCCTCCCCTCTGTGTCTGGGAAAATCACGGAACAGATTTTCCTAGAGACTGTGCTAAGGCACTTGGAGGAGGGGGATCTGACTGGGGACAACCAGCACAGCTTCACCAAGGGTAAGTCCTGCCTGACTAGCCCAGTGATCTTCTATGATCGAGTGGCCACCTCAGGGGACAAGGGAAGGGCTACAGATGTAATTTTTTTGGACTTCTATAAAGCCATTGACATGGTCACCTACAAGATCCTTCTCTGTAAACCAGAGAGACATGGGTTTGATGGGTGGAATATTTGGTGGACAAGGAATGAGTTGGATGGTCATATCCAGAGGTTAGTGGTGAATGGCTCAGAGTCCTGATGGACATCTGTGCCCAGTGGAGTCCCTCAGGGGTCTGTACTGGGACCAGTGTTAATGACGTAGATGAAGGATGGAGTGCACCCTCAGC
The DNA here is from genome assembly GCA_013400515.1 of Erpornis zantholeuca. Lineage (NCBI taxonomy): Eukaryota > Metazoa > Chordata > Aves > Passeriformes > Timaliidae > Erpornis > Erpornis zantholeuca. The sequence goes on from VZTN01012969.1 coordinate 11,748, forward strand.
AAATTTGCAGATGACACCAAGCTGTGGCTGTTACTGTGTCTGAATGACAGGATGCCATCCAGAGGGACCTGGACAAGCTTGAGAAATGGCCCATGGGAATGTCATGAGGAGTAATAAGGCCAAGTGCTGGTCCTGCACCTGGTTTGGGTCAATGCCTGGAATCAACCCAGGCTGGGCATGAACAGACCGAGGGCAGCCCTGGCCAGAAGGACTTGGGGGTGCTGGTGGGGGAGAGGCTGGACATGCCCCAGCCATGGCACTCACAGCCCAGAGAGCCAAACATGTCCTGGGCTGCATCCAGAGCCCTGTGGGTAGCAGGGGAGGGAGGGGATTCTGTCCCTCTGCTCTGCTCTGCTGAGACCCACCTGGAGCACTGCATCCAGCTCTGGGGTCCCAGCACAGAAAGCAATGCCTTTTTCCTGATCTTTGAATTAAGAGCCGGACACAGTTAAGGGATTAAAAGGTTTTTACTTTGGTATCTAATAAGGATCTTTGTGGTGCAACAATTTGTCAAGGTGAAATACACCAAACACACAGAGTATGTTGCATATACAATTTTACAGACTTGGCAAATTAGCCAATACGATAAAGATTTCCCAATGTGAGGCTTAAATGAATGGTGTGACACCTCCCTGTTCTGAAGTATTCTTTCTAAGGTAGCCTTATCTTAGTTTACAGAATATGTTCTAGAGAGGGCCTTGGTTTTTCAAGATGGTGTGAGGTTTTCCAGCTTCCAGCTATGAGGCCTTTAGGACGTTTGGTCTTCTGACCTAGCAGAATACCAGGACTATGCTAAGATATCAGGCTTAAAGGATTACAAGTATGTATGCTAAGGATAGTGATAATATATAAAAGGAAAAGGCAAAAAAATAATCATGGCATCAGAAACACATGGACCTGTTGGACCAAGTACGAGGAGACACACAAGATGTTCAGAGCGTCTATCCTATGAGGAAAGGTTAAAAGAGTTGGGGTTGTTCAGCTTTAGAAAAAAGAAGGTTACAGTGTCCACCCTTTTGTGGCCTTTCAGTATTTAAAAGAGGCCTACAAGAAAGATGGGGACAGACTATTTAGCAGGGTCTGTTGCAAAAGGACAAAGGGTAATGGCTCTATACTAAAAGAGTTTGGCTCTAAACTCTCTTACATCTAGAGATTGAGACTAGATGTAAGGAAGAATTTTTTAAACAATGAGGGTGGTGAGACACTGGAATATGTTGCCTGAAAGATACCCCATCCTTGGAAACTTTCAAGGCCAGGTTGGCCAAGGCTCTGAGCAACCTGATGTAGCTGAAGATATCTCTGCTCATTAGGTATATTATCTGGGCATGACCTATAGAAAACCCCTCCCCATTGTCCCCCAAGTCATTAAATGGGCATAAACACACCCAGCCTTTGCAAGATTTTCAGATCAAACCCAAGAAATCTAAATTTCTGATCAACTTTCATTTGCTAGAGGTGAAATATTTTAATAATATTTTTTGGTTTTGTTTTTTTTTAAAAAAAGCTGTATGTTAACATATTGGTTCCAAGTGGTTGAAGGGTTCCTCATGAGATCTAAACTTTAATCTAGTCACAAGATTGCAGAATCACAGAATAGTTTAGGCTGGAAATGATATTTGAAGATCCAACCACCCTGACATGGGCAGGGAACATTTCACCAGATAGACTGCTCAAATCCCGATCCAATCTGGCCTTAAACACTTCCAGGATATCCCCTCTATGACCTTTAAAGGCCCCTTCCAACACAAACCATTCTATGATTCTGTGGTTCTGTTGTCTCTTTACTCTGTCAAATAATGATTTTGAGTCACCTCTGATATATTTATTTTTTTAAGGTGAAAAGTTCTTCTTTGCTCAGGTTCTTTTCATGAGAAAACCATATCTCTGACATTCTGAATTTCTTTATACCTTTTCAGTTTCCAGCATATTCAATTTGGCAGTGAGAAAGGAACGGTGATCAGAATTCAAGATTCATTAGCAGGACGGATTTATAAAGAGGCTTAACCATCTATTTTTCTTTTTCCCTTTCATCATAATTCACAGGGTTGTGTTATGTTCTGATTCCCACTTTTGAATGATTATTCACATTGACTAAAATTTTAATACTTATGCCAAAAACTTAATTAAGCCCATATTTGTACATCTGCATGGTAACTTTTAAAAATTCTGTTAACCCTTTCCTATCTTGTGTTTGTCCTTTCAATGCAAACATTGCATATTTTAGCAGTTCCTTTGCAGCATTAATCTTGACTTTTAAAAATAACAGTGCCACGCAATCTGCTGCTTCACAATACAAGACCTTTTCCAGATCATTGACAAATAAACTGAGCACCTTGGGTTCCAGTACTGAGCTTTTTTTTTGACTTTCTAGGTAATTTTTCTCTAAGTGTTCCTAACTTCCCTCTTGTATCCTCCAGCCAGTTACTAGTTTAGAAGCACAGTAACTACTGTTGTACAGACAGAAGAACAGGTTTTGTCCTTACCCTTTTTCCCATGCCCCTAATTATGTACTACAGAGAGTTTAATACATCAATATGAGAAAACAGTAGAGGAGGCTGATATCATCCTGCAGTTTGTCCTCAGAAAAATGTCCCTCAGGTTTTACTGGATCAGAGTGCATTGTGACTCCAGAAAGCTCAGGAGGACCAAAACCAAAAACTGGTCAGAAAACTGGAAGGAAAAATATCGTGACACAGCATTCCAATGTGTTTATGAAGAGACCACACTCCCAGCCCCCCTGAGCATGGGTAAGGCTCATTCCTCTGCCAATAAAGCACACAGTGGAAATTTCCACTGCAAGTTACAGCACATTTCCACCCTTTAACCCTACACAAACTGAAGTTTTGCAATTCTTTATGGTAGTTGAAATGTATAACCTTTACTTTACTAAAGATAACCAATCTGCTTTTTTTCTAATCTAACCTAATCTAATCTTGTTTAATTTAAAGAAAAAAAAAGCATTTTTACAGTTCTAGTGCGAAATATGAGGATGTAATAATTTGAATGATGTGCAGATATGTTACCAAAAACATAAATATTTGTTTTAAATTGAAATAATTTCACATAGACATATTTGTAAATGAGATTGGTTGTTATACCTATGGCAAATATCAGTATTTTTTGTTTTATTAGTTAATAGCTATTACTATGCAATAAATTCTTTTCTTTTATTCACAGCAACTTGTTTTTATCCTGAACATGCTGATTAGCAGGATGCTCTGTGATCAGAAGACATTTCCTTTGCTGTTTGATGGGCAGAGTTTTTAACCTGTTCAACTCATGACTGCAACCCAAAATACATGCCAGTAAGCATTTGTGAATCACCCAATAAGACCACGTTTGGATCCTAAAAGGATCATTATTTAAAGCAGGTAGAATTAAAAAAACGTAGCAGATGGGCAGAGAAGTGGCAAGGAGAAATTACCAGTTAAAGGGCATAAAGCATTTCCAGGAAAATGTTTTAAGGCAAAATTTTGAGAAATAAGAGAACAAAATATCTAGAAATGAGAATGGTAAAAAAACAACAGTATCTTGGAGTTGCTAAGTATGAAGAAAAAAAGAAAAAAAGGCTTGTGTATGAGACAAGGGAAAGGAAGGACTGCTTGTTTTCAAGATACAGTGGTGACATGATAAAACTTTCCAAGATTCCTTCACCTTTGTTTGTGTTTTTTCCCCAATATTCTGCTATGAAAACTCCTGGACAAGCTACACATGCCTCCCACACCATCCTGAAAGGCTTTCATGTCATGGTTTTGACTGTTACTTCTGCAACTGTGATTCTGTTGCTGCCTTCCTCTGCTGTGCTGCATAAACACAGAACAGTAAGGGAGGAAGGAGAACGTGGCAAGGATGGTCATGCAGGGCCTCAATGTTCCCAAACAAAAGTTCTTTTTCCTGGGAGTCTTGATAGCAGAATTAATTTTGTTCAGGTCTGAAGTATGAAGACAACAAAGATTTGCCAGCTGTCCACTCCTCAGACATCACCAGTTTGTCTTCATTTTATATGAACACTCGTGATAGTATTGTGTCTCTGTCCAGGGTTATATATTCAGTGCTTTTTAGTAGAAAACATCTACTTTTTCTTGAAGTAGGATCTCAGTTTTGGTTGACCGTTGTAAGCATTCTACACATCAGCTTTTCCATTTTTGTGCAATCTGGGAGATTTATATTTCTCCTTCCTTGCCTCATGTATTTAAGCTGTTTATTTCTACTTGCACTTGTTTGACACTCCTTTTTGTTAGCAGTTGTATGTCTTAATATCAAGTATCTTCACCTCTGCAACATAATTTGCTTGAACAAATCCCTTAAAGATGCTGACACTGAAAACCACTTTCTTGTCCCTCTATTTGACCATGGTCTTCCCACACTGGCAAACTTTCCACCTTCTTGCCCACAGTTTCTTATAAATCTTCTTTCTTTAGTCCTTTTCTTTTCTTTTCTTTTCTTTTCTTTTCTTT
>VZTN01012972.1:3573-41391 GCA_013400515.1 Erpornis zantholeuca
CAACATTTTTCTCTGGCACAGAAAGCAGATACTTGACTATTTTTTCCATATCTGGACCTAATAAGTGAGGCTGTTCTTATCTGTTTCTTTTAAACTTTCACCAGTTCAAGCTGTTTAGGATGTGTTGCTTATGCAGACTGCTGTGGGGACCCTGCCCAATGACAAGTAAAGGATATCTCTGTGACAGCTTTTGTTTCCCTAAAATAGAGTTCTCTTCTTGGGAAGCACTTGAAAGGTATCAGTGCTGCTATTTTTAATCTCAGCAGACTATTCTTATAAAATTCATTTGTAAGGAGAACAGCTTGTAGTTATAAACCTGCTCTGAGATGACATGTTAGTGACAAACGTCTCTCCTAAATGCATACAAGGATTTTGTTTCAAAGTAATTCTGTGATCAAATCAACATAAATGAATTTTCTGACTTCCAGAAAAGTCTTTTCTCTTGCTGCTCTCCTTTGAATGGCCATTGCATGATTAAATTAAGGAAAAACTTCTTCCAACTAATATTTCCCGGTGTTTTCATTCATTCTACTCAATTGTAGAGCTCTCTTGAAACAGCTAGAACAATAATCCTTGCTCATAAGGAATGAAACCTACAGGTGAGATGTACTGAGGCTATCTTTGAATGTCTGGCATGCCCTGCAGTGAAAAATTTGTTAAAATAATATATAGGAGCCTCTTCACCTCTCACTGTAATTTTCAACAAGTAGAACTGAATTTTTTTATATAATTTGGTATAATAAGCCTATAAAAATCTGGAAATGTTGGTAATAGTTCCCTGTTACAGAGAGGAAGAGGAAGATAATCTTGAGACATGTGAGGCACTTTTCATAAATATTCTGTTGGGACAATTTGAACTCACCCCACTATATCATATAAGTATTGTAACTTAGGCAGCAAAGCTGCTTGAGAATAACAGAATCAGAACAGTTTGGGTTGGAAGGGATCTTTGAAGGTCATCTAGATCACCTAGGTCATCATCTGTATCATCAGCTTGTGCTACAGGCAGGCCGTGCATTGTCTGAAGTCATCATCTAAGCTAAAACCACCCATCAAAGACAAGGTTCAGAATTTAGAAGCTAGTAAGGGAAGCAAGATTTTTCCAAACATGTTGCTGAATGCAAGTAGTTTTCTCTGTTTCACACTCATTTCTGCCTAACAGTAGGATGATCTTCCAAGCAGTGGTTTATTAGCAAATACGTGAATGTGTGAAAATTTAGGACTCTTTCATTTTATAATATTTCTATCTGCATAACTTCTAGTGTGCTGTCAGTTACAAGCATTGAGTGGTGTAATTAACCATAACTTGGACAGCCGAATAAAATGCATTAGTACCTAATTGGTGACAACAAAAATTAATGGAAATATAGCTTCTTATTACACAGGTTACCCTTCCTTGGATGCACAAATACTCACCTGCATTGTGGATGGTATAAAAATATATTAGGAGTTGGCATCCTTTCTGTGAGAATAGCTTTAGTACTAGAGCATATACTTGGGATTTACAGTGACTTGGGAATGAGATACTCCTGACATTTTTATTAACCAGTCAGAAAACCAAGGCTCAGGAAAGAAACAACAGTAATTTTTATTCTGCAGCTGTTACCACAGATATGTCTGCTAGTTTAAAGTAATAGTCATGGATCTGCGATAGCAGAATACAAAAGAGGCTGCAACCTGAGCTCTGCCAAACAGTCACTGTAATGACTGTAATTTCCTTCTTTAGCTTCAACTGATCCACTTCTTATTTGCTAATAGGAAAAAAATAATTACATCCATGGGGGACCATTAGTTAACTCCCACAAAACCTTTGACAGCTTCTGTATAAGATTGCTGAAGAGGAAAAGGAGGAAACCCTGCAGCTTTACCTTAATCCACTATGCTCACACCACAATTTGGAGAGATTTTCTACAGGCCTTACAGGCCTGAGCAATAATCTCTCAGACCAAGAGCTGATGAGTGGGTGGGGAAGTTCCTGGCACTGAAGAGGGGAGCTGGTGCTGCAGCACATGCACCTCTTTGGCTATTTTCATTTTTATTTTAAGAAGTAATGGTCAACCATTAACTCATTTTGCTATCATTATTTGCTCACAGACTAATGGTCAGGATTTGAGGACTAAGGCAATTTTGAGGAAACAAGGTGCTCAGATAAGGTTTGTTTGCCTTTGATGGTTTAATTCCAGCTGGTGGCTTTTATGAAGAGCATTACATGAAACTTCCCACTGCCAGGAGCAAGTAAATATTGTTTACTTAGAGTATTTACACAACTGTTCTGAAGACCTGAATGAAACAAAAGAATGGGTGCTGTGGTGTGAAATGTGTGCTGTCCTTGGCTAAAGTGTCAGCAGAGGGTTTGTTTGGCAGGTAGTGCCACCCTGAGAGAACTGGGCTAGTAGGAGTACTGGAAGTGCTTTTTCTTGTCATAATATTTTACGGTTGATGTTTCTTAGCTCAAGTGAAGCACTAGGCTTTAGTAATGCTCTGCAACACCCTGGTGCTTCAGATGAGTCTTATGTATATTAATTCAAATCATCCAAGTATCTCCATCTGGTATATAGTTTGTAGTCTGAAGGAAAGGCATGTACACTGAACAGGCAGCCAGCAGCCTGAATTGATATGATTTAAATGGAAATTGTGGAAGCATCAAAAGTTTCTGTCAGTTCCACATCCAACTGGATAGAAACAATCAGCCTGAAGAGGTTATGTGTGTCTACATTACATGTACTTTTCACACGGAAGGGTCCTTTAACTTGAGCATTAACAGATTTTTTTTTGTCTTGGTGGGGAGAACTACTGGAAGGACTTCAGTAGGACTGCAGTTTTTTAACCTAATTGTTGTCAGCTGTGAAAGGCGCTTAAGGTGCTAAAAGAGAATGCTGCTATGCAGGAATTTTTAAATTTTATGACCTATGTTAACTTTTTCTTTTATTATTGAATTTACCTTGCACACTTCTAACAGTACTAAGTAACTGCAAGGTAAGGATATTTGCCATGACATTTAGAGATAAGGCCATCTGGTTTTACATCAAAGGAACTCTCACCCAGGAAATGACAGCATAAACTGTCTTTCATGAAGTAGTCCTTCAGGTGTGATGGGGGAAAAATTGGGAGATACTTTGTTGTTCTTAAGCAGGTAGGTTTGGGAGAAGCTTCTCAGTATATGTGGTTTTAATCAGATTGGGATGAAGGTTATTTACTTAATCATTTATTTATTACCAGCATGAATTAATGGATGATTAGTGACTACTTTTAGGGTCTGTGTCAGCCATGGAACAGATAAGTGACAATAGTATATGCTGGCAAAACATGAATAAACACCTGCCATTTTATGAAGACCTTTCTAGAAATAATTACAGGAAATTGCGACTTTGCAAGTGCATCTTCCCCCTTTTCATCTTTTCAGTGCGAGGAGTGGTTGGTATTTGGAATTCAGAACTCACATTTTTATGAAGACTTTTTAGAAACCTGAGTAGAGTAAGTGCTTCTTTTTTGTAATACTTTGGATTTGCATTTGGCTCATTGTCATTGGAAGTTTTGGAAGTTAAAACTAATTTGTGTTTTTCTAGCGCAGCATTCTTAGGAGGCCCTATGGAATTAGCCTCCAACTATTGCAATTGAGTCACTGCTTTGTCCATTTGTCACATTGTCCCACAGATGCTGGGATGGTTTTCTTAGTCCACTGCATTCTGGCCATAGGTTTTTTAGACTATGGATCATCTCTGTCTTTTATTTGTGATATGTACCTTATTTTTAAAATAATAGTATTGCTCAGAAAATGTAAGGACAAAACAATGTCAACCTGGCTGCATATTTTCCTTTTTAGATTTTATTTATTTGTTGAATAATAACAATGTGCAACAGACAAGTGTTAACCTGAAATAAGTTGGCTTTGGTTTTGGAGGGTATTGGTTTTGGTTCTGATATAATGGAATAATCAAAATACACATTTCATGACCATCAGTGCTTTTATTATGAAGATGTCTTTGCTTGTTTAATACAACTAACACAGTGTGTTAGACATGCTTTGCCATCCCAAGTGGCATGTTGGAGGCAGGGGAGGAGTATTACTTCAGTTCCTTTGTGTAGATTCTTCCAAAGGGCAATGCTGCCGGGATTAATATCATCTTCCCACCGTCTCTTGTACTGTGATCATTAAAAAGCACTTTCCAGCCAGAAACTATCAACTATTGCAGGTCTGGAAAAAACCTACCCCAAATACTCTTCAGACTTGTAGGTGAGGAGCTAGAAATGCTATTGTGTGATTTTCTTAGAAAAAATCATCTGTAAAATGCTTACATATCACTCATAGCCTTTCACAAACATTCAGTAAGAGTTATGACAGTAAGTTTATTACTTTCATTCCAAGCTTTTGCTTTAAAATTTTTTATTTATATGCAAATAATCTTCCTTGCTAGAATTTTCACTGTTTTATCTGTGCAAAATTATCCTTGTAGATTTGTGTGATGTCTCTGATTGGTAGCAACAACCATCTAATAACTGGAATTCTATGCTGGTGTCTTTTTAAAAGCTAGACAACAAGTAGTGAGTGATTATCAAAGAAATTATTTTCTATAAAAAGCAGAACAGTAGCTGTAGGCAGTGGTGTGTTTTGGACACAGTTCTGTGTGACCACATCAGTGGATATTTCAAGCACTCACTGACAATAGAAACAGTAGGAAAGTGAAATTCTGTTGTACAGAGATGAGTATAATGATTAAATACTGTAAATAATATCTTACTGCTTCATTATTCTGAACTACTTGTTTCTTATGAAGAATGTCAGGGTTCTGCAAAGAGAAAATGGAGTGAACAGTAGAATTGGAGAATTTATGCTTGTTTCAGACATCAGGAAAGGATTAGAGTTGTTTCATTTTTACATAATTTTACTATTTTTTTATAAACATATTTTATGTGTGTAATGGGGGAAAAGTTTCAACTTGATTTCTTTCAATTTCTTCATGTGAACACAAGGGCAATCTAGCTACAACAGATACATGAAAAGAAGAAATACTGTCTGAAAACACGTTGAGTAAGCAGGTCATTACAAGACACTGCTGCCTCCTTGTACATATGTATTGAGTGACTTCTAAAATGAGCAGGACTTCTAAATGAGCAGAAATTATGTTTCATTAATTTCTTCACTTTTCTTCATTGCACGTTCCATTCTAGTGCTGAGACAGAGAATGGGGAGAAGGATTTATTGTCAAAGATGTTACCTGATTGCTATTATACTACTTCATTCTTTTAACGTCTAAAATGTACATTACACTTTTAGATGCATTTAAATTTTAACTATGCTTTCTTTGTTGAAACAAGATTATTGATATTAGTTAGCCCTACTTCAATAAATAACAGTCTCTTAGAGAGAGTACTTGTAGTGAGTTAAGAAAAAATTAGAACAAATTATTCTGTTATTTTTACAGATTTTTACACTGGTACAGTGTATTAAAGGTGGAGACCCAAGAAATACTGACTATTGAAAAAACAAACAGAAATCAAAACAAGCACACACACTCCCACCAACATTATAAACATTCTAAAAAGTCCCTACCATGAATATCTAATGATCATTTATTCATATATCTAACCAAACAGCCATTGCTCCTTTATGAATGATTTTGATTCTTACCTTGACTTGTAGATAAACTGAGATTCAGAGTTTTACTGAGGTGCTGGAGAATGAAAAAATGTTGAAGACATTATCAGACATTAAAGGATGCTAATTTTAAATTGAGACTTGCTACTGAAGGTGAAATATGGACGCTCTCTAAAGTTGCTTTTATCTGAGGATTCTAAGAAGATTTAATGTCCCTAAATCAAGCTTTGGATTATGATAAAATTAATCTTTGAGCCCTGGGGGTGCTGGCGCCCAGCACTGCAAGGTGCACTGTATGCACGTTCCTGACTTGGCACTGAGTCAAATATTCAGCTCGGTGCTGTGTAGAAATATCTTCAGGCTTGCTGTGCTGAAAATGGATTTCCATCAATTACTGTTATGTAGGTCACTTTTGCAGTTTTGTTGGGTTTGAGCTCTTAAAGTAGTGCTACATACATTTGTATTGATAAATAAATTCATTATTGGCAGCTTTACCCAAAAAAAAAAATTGATATTTTTTTATTGTGTAATAAACATGTGACTTTTGTTCCTCATCCTTTTGACTAACAAAATAATTTGTCAGTGTTCCAAAAATGTTTGTGATGTAGCATGCAGTACCTTTTACATATATCTAATAGCCAATTATTTGATTTAAAACTTTCAGTTATGGAATAAGCACAAAGTCTAGTAAGTTATCCTCACTGCAGTGTTTGTAGACAGACCTCCCCTGTCCAGCTAAGTATCTGCTCCAGGAATATAAAGTCAGAACTGCAATAATTGTACACCATCAGATCTGTATTACCTAGCAAGTACCCTAATTCTACCATAATGCTTCAGAATGAAAAAAAATCTTGCTGGTGCATGTAATTAATAAACTTTTTATATTCCACCCAAAAGTCAGGGTTAGACAAAGGGGAACTATGATTTTATTTTCTTTTAACTACCCATTACTCTCTCTTCATTGCAGTGTTAGGGTTATCCATTGGGTTAATCTGATTACCTCTGACATCCAGTCTGCACTCTATTTCAGCTTCACCACACTCATTCACAGCTCTGCAGGTGTAAATGCCACCATCGAAGGGAGTGGGTTTCCGGATCTCCAGGGTCAACACCCCCTGCTTACTGAACATGCGGTATTTGGCATCCCCAGAGAGATCCATTTTGTTTTTGAACCAGAATATCTTTGGCTGAAGAACAAAAAAGAAGGTTTTTTAAATAGAAGATAAAGAATGGAAGATTTACACTTGATCTTGAAGCTTTAATTTAGCCATCAAAGGCTAAATAGTAGTATGAGGGCTGTTTACAAAGCAGCATTAATAATTTTTCAGTACCACCTCATTCAGTACAAATTCATGAACCCAGTAATTCAAAAGTTCAGTATTTCTGTTAACTCACGAATAGCATATAGGAAATGTAGGTTTGTGTCCTGTTTTCTCACAATTTAAAAAAACCCATAACCCTATAAACTGTCTACAAGTTCATTCATTTAGGAGTTCTTTAGTTGTGCTTATTGAAATGTATTTGAATGCTACAGCTACAGGTATCTTAGAGAAGGGGAATTAAACTTCACAGATCATTAGAACAGAAGTGTCATAAAAGTCCACAGATGCTGATGGCCAAATTGGTATGCCAAGGTTTGGTCCAAGAAAAGATTTTCCAAACCCTCTAGTGTATCTTTAGAAACTTCAGGAATTTAAAAATTAAGTTCCTGTTGGCTTCTGCTGTGGAATGAAGTGGTTGCTTCTATACCAGTTCAAGCTTTTATGGTTTGTTTCCAATACCTGAAAATGTGCCTTTAATTTTTAGAAATGCAATTTCAAAACTGAAAAAAATCATATAAAACAAACTGCTTTTGTTTATTTTAAGCTCATTAGTATATACAGTGAAGAAATAGTCTTTAAAGAATAGAAGACCAAGCTTTGCATTTATCTGGTTTTCTTCCAGAGTTAATGTCTTCTATTTCTTCATCCGTAAACTTCAAAACTACTGCACTGTTTTTATAGAGTGCATTCAAACATACTGAATCACTTTTGTCCTTGACCTGTGCTATGTCAATCCAGTGCATCTCACTTGCCATGCTTAATTTTCTTGACAGACCTCGGCTGGAATTTTTCCTGCCTTGACATTTTTCCCTTGTTTCTCTATAGCGTCTTTATCTTTTTGGTTATATATCTCTTATTATACTTCATTACTGGCAGGGGATGAGTACTGTCTCTGCCTGAAGTGGTAACTTTTCCATGCCATACAGATCATCCTGAGGTGTGCTTGAGAATCTACAGTTATTCAGAACTGGAAACCTCCATTCACATAAGCTACTCTCTGTGAATGAGACCTTTTGAACAGTACTGCAGTAGGTACTGAAACATTTTATCAGGGTTAATTTGGGCAATGGAAGTACAAAAAGGTATCTGGAAAAGCTGCTTTAAGAGTATTAGGTGTACTGAAGGCTGAGGACTGCTTGGATCCTCCAGACTGGAGGATGAGCTAGCATGCCTGCATTCGAAAGCCTGCCACTACTGTACAGTAACAGCTGTAAAATTGAGAAGGTTTTTTAAGAATCTTCATAAAACCATGGAAACCAAATTACATGGATGCAGATGCACAAAAATGTCACCTAACCAAGAGGGAATATTGTCACTAACGCTGTCATTTTTAAGCTGAGGCAGCTAGTGGAGGATGGATTTTGCCTACAGTTGCTGGTGTTTCTTCTGTAATATTCTTGTCTTTTGAAACTGTTTACATGGATATGCTTCCTTTTTTTTTTTGAGTTTTGTCTGGACCTCCTTCTTCATCCAACGAACTTCAGCAAATGATGTTTTTTCTTTTCATTTGGACTCTGAGTGATTATTACATATTTTGCTCTGTAGCAATCAGATCCTTGCAGATATGGGGTAGTGAAAGAAGCTGAAAAGCAACCAGAGGTGAAGGGATTGTACTGACTTAGATTTATGAAAAGTTATGTCATAATATGGTAAATTCCTTCACTGCAGACCAAAATCTTATTTCCCCTTTTCTGAGAAGTCTAAATTTAGCTCCTAGCTGATACAGTTTTTACAGTTTGTTCCTGATTAACAAAATAGTACATCTTTGATGGGACTTTAATAAATATATTTAGAATGAAAAAATATTCCTGCAAGATTGAAAAAAGAAAAAAACTTCACACGAGACCAGGCCTTATTCTAGTTAGTTTTGCAAAATAGCTCAGACCCTCAAAAACTTATGTGGGTGCACTGGTAACAGAAAAACTGCTGTTCCTCTGTATCGTTTGGTTAATGGAACAGCATATGACATTTAGCTGCTGCTTCCTTCAAAGTCTGAAGAGAGCAAAGTATGGATTGTGAGATCATTTTGTTGTTGTTTACCTTCTCCAGTGAGTAGGTTTTATGCAGATGTACATTTCCAGTGGTGTGGTGTCACCACAAGCAGTGAGTGTCCTTCCCTCTGTCTCCTTCACTGCGTTGCCTGCCCGGTTCTGCACAGACCCCCCTGAACACCTGGGAGCCCTTAGCTTCTCCTCTGCACGCTCAGGCACAGAGAACTGACAGCAATTCTAGGGCAGCCCTTGGCTTGCTGTGGCAGTGTCAGTGGCAGCTGTGGTGCCTACCTTGGGGATGCCTCTGACAGCACAGCTGAGTGTGGTGTTGTACCCTGCGATCACTGAGCGGTTCACCAGAGGGTGGGTGAATTTAGGAGCTTCGGAGAAGTCGTGTTCTTTGTAACTCGGGGGTTTGTAAGTGGTGCCTGCAATTCAAAGAAACAAAATAGTAAGGACTGTGTTGTCACTTCTGGTGACTCGTGTGCAATCTATCATTTATTTTGCCTTTATGATTTAAAGGATCTTCAAAGCTTTTGGCATTTGGGATATAACAAGTCTTTAAATACATTTCATTCTAAAACACATTTCATGTTTGATGTGTTAGTTCAGGTAAAAGGTCCTGGCAATCACAGGTTTTCAGCTTCTGTTAAAAATATGATAGCACAGACATCTTCACCTTTTAACTCCAAAATAAAAATATAATCCCCCAGTTGTATTATTTTCTTAAGATAATATAGTTTAGGAAGGCTGTGTGATTAAATATTTTTAACTGATCTTTTTATTAGTACAGGAGATCTGCCTAGTTAAGGGCTCTTGATGCTAAAATTCTTTATAAGTGCTGGTTACTAAATAATGAAAATATCTTTAGTGGTGCAGCTAGTAAGACTGTATTTTCCATTTGCCAGTGTATTACTTAGTGGCTTTTGTGATCTTTGTTTTGAAAAATATGTTACCTGTTTTTTGGATATGGGCAGGATTTTTGGTGGTTGCAGCAGTTTCACTCAATCCACACAAATTTTCACTGAAGATTCGAAAAAAATACTCATTTCCCATAATCAGGTCTGACACTATACAGTTTGTGCGACGATAGTGATCAAAAACAGTATACCATTCCTGTAACAAGACTATACTGTTTAGAGAGAAGTTGTGAGAAGTCAGACATGGTGCTAGTTTTGGTATGGAGAGATTCTTTTTGCTACAAGGAAAAGACAGGCAGACAGGTATTTTTACACTAACCTGTGAAATTATAATTATGATGCTTCCTGTGGAGATCAGCTGATCTACTTTCTTACTTTTATATTTTGGCAGTGCGATAGATGTATGAACACTTGCATTTTGAGAAAAAATAGCCCAACTCTCTACCATATTTTAGCTATACTGTGTACTCAGAATGTGACTACTTAATGGGGTCTTCCATGAGAAAGATATTTTCCAGTTTGACTGACATACATATCTCTCCCAGTATATACCCTGGTATGCCCAACATCTCACTTCAAGCCTAACTCTTCCTCCCTCCCCCTCATTTTTTTGCTGCATTTATGCAAAATATAATTCCAAATAAAAAGTGTAATTCCACCTTCTAAGTAGAGCTGTCTATGCAGTCACCACCAGAGGCTGCACATGCTTGGTCTCCCTTCTGTTATCTATTGAGCATTTAATGCAGTTCTATCCTTCACCTTTTGGGGGTTGTTTAGATTCTCTTTTTCAGTGTTTAATTGCCTCCGAGATGCCATAGGACACCTTGAAGACACAACTGAGAGTCATGAATTCAAGCATTTCCCTCAAGTCTCTGTGTTCCCAGAGCAGGTGCTGCTTTAACTCCATACAGAGCCATGGACCCAGCGCAAGTTCTTACCATTGTTTTTTTGTCAGCTTTCTGAACTGTATAGCCCAAGATCTGAGCATTGCCATCATCCTGGGGAGGTGTCCACTCCAGGGCTGCATTAAATCCCCACACATCTACAAGCTTTATATTCTGAGGAGGACCAGGCTTGTCTGCAGAGGACACATAAAAACCACCTTAGCTTTTAGTTCAGGATCCAAAGAGCTTTGTAATTTCCCCATGCAGGGAGAGAAAACAGATCTTGATAGCAATCTATAACATTCTGTAGCAACACACTTCATTTATGTGAAGTTAAAACTGTAAACAAGAAAGTTGGGAAATTTTCAAGTACCCGCTTAATACTCTTCTGAGAGGCATGAATGCTACAGAGAAATAGACAATACACTAGAATTAGTAATAGGAACCAGACAAACTCTTCTTTAAAATGGAATAAGAAGTTTGTGTTGTTTGGATGGATGTGATTAACTCTTCAACTGCAGTTTTGTTACTTACTTTGTTACCTCAATGCAATTTCTTGGCCATTTATCTACATTGCTACAACAACCAGGGCGATGGGGTATGTGCCTTCCGACTGAGGAAGGTCAGCCTTTTGGGAATACACCTTTTCCCTCTTGGCTGAATGCTTGTTAGTTTACCCACTAGGTGATATTTCTCTGTAATAACTACAAAAAGAATAAACTCTCAAAGACATACAGAAGTCTGTGTCCTTTTTAAGATACACTGAATTATAGGGAAAAACAATACAGTATGAAATTAGATTAATTTTCTTTTTTCCTTTATGAGTATCATTCATATTAATTCCATGTTGTTTAGTCAAATGCTGTAAGATTTAAATTAGATTTATATTTCTGTTTGTTTTGAGGTCACCATCTTTTTCATGTTAAGTTGCTGCAGCCAGTTATGGGGCCTGTTGGGGAGAGCTGGGTAGTTGATCTTGTTATTGCGTAAAAAGTAGTTCAAGATCTTTCTAGACAGCTGAAGGGAAACTGTCTCCCCATTTTGTAGCTAAGTGGGAAAAAATAAGAAAATGGTAAATCTGATGGATGTGGGTTTGAGATGAGCAAAGCACAGAGGAATGTAATTATAAGTGGCTTGTAATTTAATTCCTTAAATCAGGATATGCAAACCAGTAATAAAACAGCCTTTGTTATTAGGGGAACTGTGACTTTCTACATCAAATCATAATGTGCTAATTCTCTTTTCACTGACAAACTTTGGCACTGAAAACTGTTTTATAATTAGGTTTGACCCCTACTGTCCTCCTTCAAAGTGATGCCAACTGGAACACTGCATGATGTCTGATAGGGGATGTGGAATGCATGGCTCTCATTCCATTTATCATCCTCTTTCTTCCTATCTTACACTAACGTTTCAGAGAAAAACCTGCCATCTTCTATGCTTCTCAACAGCCCCCAAGCAGGTAAAGCCTTCTTTCATTCTCTTCTCTGTTTCTGAAGTAGGGAATGGGAATGTGTTGTCAATGTGCAGCATTTCTTATGGAGATGTGGAAATGGATTTGTTGTTAACTTGAATCACAACTTAAAAGAAAAAAACTAGTTGTGTTGTTAGATGTGTATCTTCATTACACAGAACTCAATTAATCTGTTCTGATTTAAGAGAAGCATTTTTCATACTACATACCTGTCTGCATATGCGTGAATATGTGAATACCTTAAAAAAGGTAGAGATGGATAAATTTGCTACCTGGGTTTTTATATTCTTGATCTTTGTTATTTGATGAGATAATGCAATGTGCAAGAATATCCATTTGATATTTCTTTCTTGGGACTAACCAGTATATCTCTAGCTTGTGAATAGAGGATGGAAAAAGTTAAACTTAGTGATGTTTCTGTACCAAATTGCTTTCCTCTGGTGGACACTGTGTTAGAGTGAGTATTCATATTCTAAGGAAGGATTCTTAGCACGAGCTCAGCTGAGGAGTTTTACAAATGAATGAAATTTATACAATGGGAAGAAGACATAAAGTGTGAATTATCTTTCAAAAATAAATTATCATTCATATTTTAAAATAATATATAATGATTAAAATAATTAATTGCAGTTAAAAAAACAAAGTATAGAACTGAGGTTTGCTTCGGTTGATAGAAGGCATGATGGGAGACATAATTTATTGATTCATGTAGAGGGGGAAAGAAGTTTAGGGAACTGTATTCAGCCTGCCATTCTACAGCACCTAAAGCACTGCCAGGAGCACAGAAAGAGTGATGGAATCACCTTTATTTCTGTCCTGCCAAGAGAATATAAAATCCGGGGAACAAAAAATTGACAGAATTGAAAAGAGGTAGTTCTGATGACAGAGTAACAGATTCAAGAATCAGAGTAGATGCCTTGGTTGCAGAGGCATCTGTATGTTACAAGCCCTCTCTTTTCTTGGTCATGAATTCAATGAAATATATGTATTCCTATTGATTTGAACAAACAGCCTAAGAAGTACAAAGTTAATGCCTGTCCTCCAACTCTTACCTGTGTGATAATGATGCCTTAGGTTTTAACTTTTATATTTTTCAAATTCTGTACTCCTAGTGTAACTCTGAAGTTTCCTGTAGCTTGTTAAGTGCTGTTCCCTATGCTAAGATAGATATAACAAAACCTCTCTAACTTGCTCTCCAAAGACATCCAGACCAAGAACTGTAAACCATAATCTTAGAAAGAGGGGGGCAATCTTAGGGAAATTCCATCATTGGCTGGGTTCTGGTTGGTGAATTTATGCTGATATAAAAGTGTAAAGAATTTGTGACCTGTCGTCCATTTTGGGAACCACTGAGGCAGGACCCTCTGGAGCCCAGAGTGTACCTCTGAAGCCCTTTCAAATAAATACCACCTTTTTCCTTTATTCCTGTCTAGTCTCTGTTTCTAGGTAACCATTTAAGGCATCAATAAGATTAGTTGCATTTTTTTCAACCATTCATTTTCTATATGAAATAACTCTTTGACAATGGTAAATGTATGTGTTTTTGTGACTTTATACAGTACCAAACGATAGATGGATGATACTTGGTGGTATGTTCTCAGAGCAATGGCCAGAATCAAGAGTCACTAATCAGTTGTAGAAAGGTATTTCAGTGTGTAGAGTGCACTATGCCCCCTTACTTGAATCATAGAGTCATAGAATAGCTTGGGTTGGAAGGAACCTCCAAGATCATCCCCTTCTGACCCCCTGCCATGGGCAGGGACACCTTCCAGTAGACCAGACTGCTCAGAGCCCCATCCAGCCTGTCCTTGAGCACCCCCAGGGATGGGGTAGCCACAGCCTCTCTGGGCACTCTTAGGATTATTTTGTTTTAGCTGCCATTTACTTATTTTGCTTTTACAGAACTGCAGCCATCCTCTTGAGCAGAAGCAGATACTGATATTAAGACCTATTTGCTCCAATTTTTTATGTCTTTCTTGGTTGCTATTGGCATCATTACATACTCATTCGCCAACATAATTTATAAAACTTTAAGCAGAGTTAAGTCAGCATTTTAAATTCCAAAACATTAGGAGTTGAGCCAAAACATATTCTAAAAATGTATTGATACACTGGAAGAAATTTGAGATAGCAGTGTGAAAGTGTGGGGAAAGAGAAATAAAAACAGTTATCAAGAATGTGAAAAAGATTATCAAGAATGTTAAAAAGAGCAGTAATGAGGAGAAATAGAAGGGCTCTGGCCTCATTAATGAAATCTGAGTAGGCAAAATCTCAGAATATCTCTCACTTAATCCAAACAGAAGTTATGGAAACTTTGGCAGTGCATTCCTGTAAAATGACATTAGAAAATAGACTGGAAATTGTATAATAGAGAATAAACCTCAGACTAACCAGACAGTCTTCACAGAGTTAGGCATTACATGTGGATTTTCCAAATTCACAGGACTGTGCCTTCTAATTTTTGGAACTGTAGAGGTATATTATGGCAATGATTTTAACTTCACTATCCTTATCTAATGAAAAAAACCAAACCTGTTGGAGTACATCTATTCCCAGATTCGTATTTCCTTCCTTGAGTGCAATATGGCTATTCCTAAGAACACCAGAACTCTCAAGTTATTTCTATCTCTCTCAAAGTGGTAGAAAGAAGACTGATAAAGATGATCAAAGATATGGAATGGCATCTGTTTGAAAATAATCAAAATGAAGAGTCTAAAACTTGAGAAAGTTAACTGAGGTGAGTGTGACTGCAGGCTATAAAATCCTGAGTAACATGGAAAAGGCGAATGGTTATTCATGTTTTTTTCTGATACAAAGCTGTATGGACATCAAATGAGATTGTCAGGAGACAGACTCAAACCAAAACAAACAGATACATGTACTTAAACTGAAATTCCTTATAAAAGGATGTTTGGATTCTCAAACTAGACTTGGATTAAAGTACAGACTGGATAAAATCAGGCAAGATAAAAATCCCTGAAGAGCTATGGAATGCACAGAATATTCCTCATCCTCTGAAGGTCTCTAGGACTCAGATAATTTCAAGGTGGGAAAATACAGCAGGAAAATAAGGTGACATGCTAGCCCTGCTCTGAGCTTTTTCCTGCTCATCTGCAACCATTGAAAAGACAAGGGGTTCTGAGGTAGTTGGATCTTTGGGTTGTCTCAGTCTAGCCACTATTCTGTTTTGTATGATCTGCTTAATTTTGGTGTTGTCACGGTCTTACCTATGATTTGTATTGTTATTCCAACTTTATCAGACATGTTTTCTATCTGAAGAGTGACTTCATATGCTCCTGAGTGATGAAGCTCTGCCTTCCTGATGAAAAGGATAGTGTCCGTGTTGCTGTTCCGAATTCCCACATCTTTGGAGTCTAGAGTTTGACCATCTTTCAGCCAAGTGATTTTGGGTCTTGGTTTACCCTAAAGAGAGAGAAAAAAAGGAATTTTTATTTTTTCAGGCTTTAGTGGATTTTCATTTTTCTCTTAGTGATCTATAAATGTAGAAAGCCTAATATAATACACAGAGCTGAGATAGTAAACTCTCTAAATACTTTACAATTCCTCTTTTATTCCAGAAAAATATTTGCTCCCATTTGTCTGGTTTAGTAGCACCATGCTCTGAGGATGCCATTTAATTAGAGACTGAAATGATACTGAGAACAAATCCAGAAATACTGTTCTTGGGCAGGTCTGGTACTCTTTCCCAGGCATCAGTGAAGCCAACAGGTGATCTGACTTGTTCTGATTGTTATTAGCAGAACCCTTACACGCCTGAGGACTTTATTAGCTCTGCTCCCCTTCTTCTTCTTTTCTTAAAAGATTTGATGCTCTGTCCCTAGTTATTTTTAAGATCTCTTGAAAAATTATTATCATCTTGCAGTCTTGGGATGTGAAACTTACTGTATAATTCTTCCTGTACTGCAAAATTGTTTTGGTGACTCTCAGCCTAAGCAGTGGGTGTTGCTACACACATGGAAGATGGCATTGTGGAATCAGTGAGGTACCAGTGGTTTGCATCACTCTCATCCAGTCATTTCCAGGAAAATGGTAAGTACTATTTAATTCTTCAAAAGCTGTTAAGAGTGCTACTGCCAAAGTACAGCTCCAAACAAGTAATCCCAAGAAAACAGAATATGTCCATAGTGTATTTATTAAGTGTATTAGTAGTTAATCCAACAAAAAATAACTCAGTGGGGGTTTTAGGTTTCTGCCAGATTACCAAGGTGAAAGAGTGCAGCACAGGCCTGGAGTAGTTCAAATGGGTGGGGAGGGAAAGCAGGACCTTGCAAGCCAGCAGTCAGCTCTGCTTAGGCTGCCCTGGAACTGAAGCCTAAGGCACTGAAATCGGGACTCTCTGCCTCCAGTAAACAGCAGAGAAAGCAGCTCTAAAAGGCTCCTCAATGCACTGGGTGTCTGGAACATACTCTGAAAGACTGCAGCTCTTCCATTAGCCTATAGAGGGAGATTGAGGTACTCCGACTCTTGGTTTTGGTGCCTGAAGGTAGGCAAAATAATAATGAATCTTTGTGCATTGCTACACCTTTATTTCAGGTTTGTCTAGTATTTGCTCAGAAAGTCTGTGTAGCATAATTTTTATTCCAGTTTTATTAGGAAAAAAACTTCACCTTTTATAAGAGTCAGGCCAAGATCTGTCCAAAATTATACTTAAAAGATGTCTAAAATACCTAGAAATTGCTCTTCATTAATAGATTCTCTTTTCTCTAACTCATCAGATGTAATTTATTTTACATCAGGGCTGATATACACCTTGAATGAGCAATAGTTTTGGATCTTCCATTTTCTCTATCTGGTGAAATATTTTGTTACAGCTTTCTGCCAAGGAGCGTAGTTCAGAGCACCTCAGGCCTGTAGCACTGAAATAATAGATACAAGATAGTTTTGTCCTGTTCTAGTGTACTTTTACCCTAGTCTCATTTCATACAACCCACACAAAACCTATTAGAGCAAGAGATGGCTTCTTCTCTTCAGCCAGAATGTATAGTAGAAATTCTGGAACAAGTAAAAGGGTTTGGGATATTTTGTGTTTTATTTTCCATATCTATGTCGTCTTATTGGCGAACATGACAAGAACTGACTCTGTTTTACTTCCCACATATGTGTGCATTTTAAAATTATATCAGGATCCTCCTGGAAAAATTTGGCTAGGGAATGCTTTCAAAATACAAAAAATCTGCTTAAATAGCATAGTTTGATGGGCATTTATTTAAATTTCTACTTTGTCAAGACAAATACTTGGCAGGTTTTCAGACTGATTAGAAGATTGCTGCTGCTGGTGTTCTAGTGTGGTTGGTCAGATAGGTTCACTCACGACACCTCTTTTTTTGAGGTGTTGTGAGTGCCAGTGAAAGATTGCAAGTGTTCAAAGTGTTGGTTTTCATATACTCTTATATTTATAGACTGTGAAAAGCACAAACAGATAGAAAGCATGTTCCTAATACATATGTCAGAGGATTGGATTTCTGCAATGTGTAATAGATAATCTGAGACAGAACAGTGAGTGACAGAGTGGCTAAATAGCACCCCAGAGACACTTCAGGGAGTTCACAGCCAGGGAGGAATGAATTTAAATGCTCTTAGATATTTATATTCACACATATATGATGGACAAAAAGACTGCTCAGTACTACTGTGAATTTTATCTACTAATAGCTCATAATATCCCTCCAATCACATGCCACGTAGTTAATTTTGAAGCAAGAATGTGTTGATTCTCTTCCTTTGACCAGAATGTTCCACCTTCTTAATGTACTCAATAGAAAAAAGGTTAGTAACAATGTTTTACTTTCTTTTCTGGACATTTTGATCTAAAGGTTTAAATAGATTTGCCAGTAGCATTGAGCTCAGGATACCCTGATGATGTATTCACAGAATTTCACTGTAGTCACCACAGAGATCACTGGAAATATCGCACAGAGACTGTGAATAGTAGAAGACACTGACTTCCACTTTCATTAGATAATAGATATTGTATCTCCTTAGAGCCTTCTGCAGTATTAATGGTCAGTGACTTAAAATTTTTCAAAATATTAAGGAAAATTTCTTTTTGATTTGCTTTTTTTGAAAGCTCATCAGTTTTACATATTCTAAATAGCTATAGCCACAATTCTTAATACTGTGAAAGCTGCAATTCAAACTATGAAAAATTGAATTCACTCAAAAAATTCTTATTGAATTAGAGTTCTCTGGCTTTGTTCTCAGAGCAAAATCTGGTGTTGATTGATAGATTTTAGCCTTTTTTTTTAGCCTTACCCTTTAGGAGACAAGAGTTTATACCAGCACATTTGTCAGTCAGCTACTCAAATAACTTGTCAATCAGTTGGTTCAATCTGGCCAAATTTGTCAGAGCACTAGAAATCTCTAAGGTTAGCTTAGTACAGTTCTGTGAAAAATTGATGACAGTGTGAGATGCCAAAACCTCGCTTAGTGTCCCCACTGAGGAAAAGTCAGGGAAATCTTCGTCTTTACCTATTTGGTTTGGCAACAGCTGAATGATGAGGCAGGATTAAATGAAGCTCTGGATTAATTGCTACATGTAGTTACCCTGGCCAGGGAACTGAGGCCATGTCACTTGGGACTCCCCAGGGGAGCAGGGAAAAGAACTGGCAAATCTCTGGGAATATTGCAGTGAGGCTGCTCTCAGCAGAGGAGGTGGCTGGGTATGCTGGGGAGGTGGTGATATGGGGGTGTTGTGGTTTCACACCTCCCGTCCTGGCAGAGTCTCGTGGGGAGCAGAAAAGGCCTTCGCTCTGTGTATCCACTGCTGTCAGCAACAACTAAAATACCCCTAAATTATCAATACTCTTTCCAGCACTAATTCAAAACATCACCCCATACTAGCTTCCATGAAGAAAATTAACTCTGCCAACTGAAAACCAGCACAAGGGGCATCAAACACAAATCTCTAAAATGCTGAACTTTATTCCCCTGCTTATGGGACAGCTTGTCAAATTTGTGCAATTTTTCTTCAACTTGGACATCAAAGCAGGAAAAATATCTATTTATTTTAGGTTTTTTTTAAAAATAACTATGTAACTCAGAAATAGCAGATGTACAAATCTTGAATTTTGTGTGTGGCTAGACATCAGTGAAAAAGTCATTTTAGCAATTTTGGAGATGAGAAATGTGAAAGAAAAAAAATAGCCTGGTGCTTATGCTGAAATAATTCAAGCATGCAATTCAATAAAGTTACTCCATTCATGGGCTTGTAATTGTGTACTAATCAGATATATCTTAATGAAAAAAGCAACTTTTCATGTAACCCAGTAACCATAGGGCAAAAAGATATGTACCTTTAAGCTTACATAGATTTTGTTCTAATAATTTTTTTCCTTGCTCGTGCTGCTCAAGCAAAAGAATACAGGTGATGTGTGTATATATGTCTCCCTTGTGCAAAAAATGTTTTGCATATATCCAGCATCTTTGATATAAGAATTTGAAAGCCCTTCACTAATAACAGGATTACATTTCCATAAATGTCAATCCTGGACAGTAGAGAAATTTCAGTGTCTTGAAATTTTAACAGAGGACTTGATGAAGTGATACGTCTGTTAATACTGAGGATAGGTCTGTCAGAGCCAGAGTCTGTAATTTACAATTTCTTTTGCTATGTCTCCCTTAGGAAACTGTTTCCTTACACACACTTATTCCTGCACTCTATTGATACTGTAGTCTTGCACCTGAAAAAAGGCATGTGGTGTTTTACAAATGGTTGGATAGTTGCCTGTAGAGCTCTAGAAAATTCCAAGATGAGGTAACTGGTTCGATCAGTCTTTGTGTATATTTTAGCAGTTTTGTGTGTGCCAAAGTGAAGTGTAGGTACATGCATGCACCCTTGATAATCCTCATCATGCTCTGTTTTTTATACCTTCAGCTTATGTGAAGTAATGCCCAAGCTGTTCTTTGTACACACAGATTCTGCACAGGGCTAGCTGGGATCTTCTGTTTATGTGCAAACTCTAGTTTTGCAGTCACCCTTTCAGAAATTAGCACACACACTTCTGCAAAGAAGTTGCCCAGTGACATCATATACCTTAGTTCCAGAAGAGTAGTTAGCTGGATTCTTACATTTTTGTCTGCTTCTCCCTAAGTCACATCCTGTGCTCAATGAGCCAGAACGGGCTTGATTTACTTACACCACTTTTTCTTCTTCCCCAAAAGGTGGGATTAAGGAAGGAACTCTGACTGTAAAAAAATTGTGACTGAAAAAAGGGTGATTCCCTCCCCCCTCCTCAAATGTTAGAGAGGGTTTAATGAATCATATTTATGTAATTCTGCTGAAGCAGTGAAGCATTGGGAACTTGCATTAGGGAAGATACTTTAGGTAAGTAATAGTAAATAACCATGACAAAATTGAAGCTGATACATACCTGAAAAGGGATCACAATATTGATTGTCTCACCCACTTTCTTCACCAGAGTCTGTCTGAGGTGGCGTGGCAGCCAGAATTTGGGACGCTCTGCAGTTAAGCATTAGTACACTAAATACAAAACTTTTGATGATACTCAACATTTCATGTAGCACAAATAATGCAAAACACCAAAGAGAAGACACTTGGATAACTGTAAGCATAAGAAAATTGTGGAAACAGTGTTTATATTTTTAGGGAGTAGCTCAGTCTCTAAGTAGTTTCAAATTTACTTGTCTACTGGATACAAATTCGGTATTAAGTCTCAGTTAGATATTTACAGCTGAGCATATTTCAATGACAGCTGGATTTGTGAAACTGCATCATATCTGAAATGCATGATTTGGGTAACTTCTGTTGGATGTGAGTTTTTTACGTGGACGTTGTTTCTTTGGAGAAATTATCCAGTTCAGTAGAAAGGATGGGACAAAGGGTGTACTGGAGTAAAAGACTAATTATAGATTTTGATTGTCTCTTACTATATTGATACTGCAGCACCTTGTAAATTGTTGATATTCATGGGCATATTCAGAAAGCAGAGCAACTGATGGATTCCTTTATCTTTCTACAGTCATTCAGTTACAGTTCTTTCTTTGAGATGGATGTAGTGGAATCTCATTGTAGCATTTTACTTTTCACTAACAAAAAAAGGGACCTTACTGGATGTTTTTTTTTCATCTAGTTTCTGCTTCCCTCTACCTCACTGGAAAGCTTTCTATGTTCTCCTTTCGATCCTTGTTCTTTCCCCTATCATTTACTTAAGGAATTTCTTAACATAGAGTTGGAGTATCTGTTTTCATGACCATTTAGTATTGAGATGCATTAAAACTTTGTTTTATTTACATTGGCTCATTTTACTGCCAGTGAGACTCTGGCAGACACTTCATGTGAGCCAAGGTTGAGGAATCCACTATTAGCAGCTCCTGATGTCTTTTGGACTCCAGTCAAATGAATTTAAGTCTACTGCTGTTGGGTGATACACAGGGTGGTAATTAATAATCTACAATGAAGTAAATAGATCTCTTGCCATAGCCAACTACTCATTTTGCAGTAATGTAGCAGCTTTCCAAATAGAGAGGTAAATATTAAAAAAATGTTTCTTAAATGCTGACAGTGTCATTGCAACAGGTGAAATGTCCATTTCTTTGAAAGTAAGAAGTAGAATTTTATTTTAAGAGCTATGCTTTACAAATATAAGACCTGGATGTTGTAGAGATGTTTTCAGAGTCAGAAGATACTGGGCACCTAATCAAAGTGGAATAGCTGTTTGGGTGTTATTTTCAGATAAAGGCAGAATTTTGGCCAGAGGAAATAAATGAATAAAATTTGTTTAGTATAGATACTCACGCAGGATCTCTTGAACAGTAACAGGCTCTTTTATTGTTGCTGCTCCACTCTCTCCAGCCAAGTTTACAGCCTTGATACGGAAATAAAGTTTGTCCCCCGTGACCAGATCTTTAATCAGTGCAGATGTGCGCTCAGTTAGGCCAGGAAGAGCAGGAATCCATTCTGTAGCTGCAAGTACAGTATTTGCATATTGCAATAGAGCATTATTTTTCCAAAGTGATGCCTTGTTTACAGTTGAAGGTAAATTTGTGTTAGAGTAAAATGAATTCAGGTTACAATGCCACACTTAAAAGGGAATAAAATAAATTGGAAGAAGAACTGTGGATTGAGGAAATGTGTACACATGGAGTTAAGGAATCTCTATACTTTGCTATTGAAAATAGCTAAGGATGAGGGAATCATCTTTGGGCAGTTCCTTTGGCATTGTTTTAAATAGAACTTAGGGTTGTGGGAATTCTTGACATCTAGTTTTACTACATGGGAGGGGAAGAATTTTGGAAGTAGCTTTAGCAAGAAAGTAAAGCCTTAATTTAATTTTTTTTCTTGGAGTAAATATACCTTCTATGGCTGTCCAAATAGATCAGTGAGAGCCACATGTGCTGAAAAAATAATAGAGCATATAAATGTTGGAATTTATTATCTGCTTCTCAGTTGACACAGTAGAACAGAATTCTTAGTGCTTCCTTATTCTAAAGCACAGAAATATGATGGATAAAATCATTGTGCTATGACAACAACAGAGGATCTGGTAATTCTATAGTGATGTCTCATTAAAGACTAGAAATTATTTCTGGATAAATTATGCCCTGTAAACCCCCTAGTTTAGATTATTTGGCAATTGAGCCTAATGTCAGGGAAGAGGTCGATATTAAAGTCACTATAAATTTGTTTGACTTTTATGATGTATTATGTTGTAGCATCACAGAACATTTAATTTTGTAGATATGGTGCTGTTACACTGTTTACTACCAGCACAAGTATTAAATGAGGTAAG
Source organism: Erpornis zantholeuca (assembly GCA_013400515.1). Lineage (NCBI taxonomy): Eukaryota > Metazoa > Chordata > Aves > Passeriformes > Timaliidae > Erpornis > Erpornis zantholeuca. The sequence continues at coordinate 26,530 of VZTN01012972.1, forward strand.
GTAATGGTTCCTTTAAAGTTTGACTGATGTTCTCACAATCATGTTATTATATCTGTTTTAAGGAATATGCAATTCATGAATGATACAGAAGTATAGTAGTGACTATAAAACAGCAATGACATTTTTGTATTACTTATGTGTATTTAAGTTTATGATGATTTTGAAGATGACATTATGGATGTGACTTCCATGTTTTTACAGTGACACTGTAGTGAGTATGGTGATGGTTGGCCAGGATGTTAGACACAGATTAGAATTAAAATTTGATCATGCTGGATATGGTTATGTTATTGGTAGTGTATTGAGGTGAAGTTATTGCAACTGTAGCATTTTTAAAATGTTCAGTTGCTGCTGCCTAGTACTCATGCTTACTTACATCCATCTTTGCAGTACTCCACAATGTAACCATCTAATCCCCCGGCTCCAATCCGCTCAGGGGGCCTCCACTTCAAGGAAACAGTGCTGTCAGAAACATCTTCCACTGTAAAGTGGGTTGGTTCACTTGGAGGAGCTGTAAGGAAATGTGGAGAAATAGATTCTGAGAAAGAGCAATACAACTATGAGAATTCAAAGGCTATACAAGGGATAATTAACAGCTGATTTATGTACCACAGTCTATTTTAATGAAATAAATCTACCTGAAGGTCAGGTAAAGTGTAACACCTTTACATTTAATAAAAGCACAGCCCAAGATTCCTATAGTAGGAAGGGGAACAAGAGGTTAAGATAGAAGTTCCTATTCACAGATGCTCCCTTACGAGAAAAGCCACTGAATAAAGAAAACTTGTAGAAGGGAGTCGAATTGTCATCATAAGTGTGCAGAAAAGTTTAGAAATGAACATACATACCTTTTGTATTCTGTACTTACACCCTGATTGTAACTGGAGAAAATTCACATGGTCAGAGCACCAAATTCACAGTGGCTAAATTTGACTTCAGTGAGAGAATGACCAAAAGTTATGACTATGTTTACAGAAACACTACATCCAATCTGTGCATTTGTAACAGGGATGTACTTGAGAAAAATATTTTGGGGCTGAAAAATTTTAATTTCATTTAGATACAGCTTTTTCATATTTCTTCAGAACAGGTGTGTCATGGCTCTTTATAAACCTGGAGTTCAGGAAGACCACTAGCTAAATTCAGTCTTCTGCAGCCATATTACTATCTACTAATTTAAAAAAAAATCAAGGAAAGCCCTTACTAGAGGATCCAAAATACACATAAATGTTACTATGAAATAATTGATACGGAAAAGCAAACAGGAAAACCTTTTCAAAATAACAGATTTTACAAAGTTAGTTAAATACAGGTTCACAAATTGTGGAACTGATTGAAATCAATTTTAGTGCCCAAAGTTATTAAAAAAAAGCCAAACACAAAAATATCACCTAATTTCATTTCTGTAACTGTCAAAAGTTTTTGTATTCACATGGTAGCAAGGACATCACACAGGAGCCAAATGCAATTGGGAGCATACACAACCACACAATCAAAACCCCAAACCTCTTCTCTGAAGAAGTAAGTGTGAACTTTATCCTTAATCAAGTAAAACTCTGCCTATCCCATGAAAACTTTGGACCTTTTGTTTCAGTAGCTCCACTTGATGCCTCTTGTTTGACCTCTTTTGTTGCAGACCAGCTGTTGTGTGTTTGAAATCCAGAATTAAGAGACCCTTCTTGCAGTTCAGCCTTTCCTTCTGGCTCCTTCACTGCATCATCTGCTTTTGCATTATCTCCGTTAGCAGGCTGTCCCCCTTCGCTGTTATTTGTAGAGTTAGAAACTCTAGTCATTTTAATCTCCAGCTATTTGTATTTTTCTGGGTCTTCTCCCTAAAAGTCTCAGCAGGCAGGCTTCCTGAAGACTCTTTTAGTTTGCTCCTTGCTCAGGGACTGCGGGAGACACTGCACTGCTGTGCTGGGAAGGATTATTTATAGAAAGTCATTCCTCAAATATTTTCTTAATCATCTATCCTTTTAGCTGTGGAGAGGGCCGGGATTAAGGGAGTACTGGACTGGATACTGTGATATTTGCACCCATAAGGGAATGGGAGAAGCTGAGAGGGACAGGGAAATCTCTGTCAATTAGTTCTCCTCCTTTCCAGATCCATCTTGCCTCTCACACTTCTAATTATAACAACTAAAAATTCATCAGCAATTTCATGAAACTGGAACCTCTGTGCTCTTCAGGAAGAGGAATGAGAGATAGAGAAGAGGAGCATTACAAAGGAAAAGGTTGATTAAATATAGAATATAGAGATGGTTGATAGCCTCTTTCCGAACACGTTCTTTGTAGCTGTAAGAGTGATTGAAGATAAGAGGTCAAAATTGTCCTGTCTTGGTTTTATTCTAGAAATACCATGGAGTTTGAAAACTCACCAATTGGCATGAAGGGTTGTGAGGCAGGGCTCGGCCGGGACATGCCAATAGAATTCACAGCATAAATCCGCATCTCATAAACTACTCCTTCAATCATTCGCTTGGCTTCATAGGTTAGCTCTTTTAAAAGGTCAAAGTTCAGTCTCATCCATCGATAGCTCTTCTTCTTCTTTCTCTCTAAAATATAGCCTGGAAAGAACAGCTGTTATGATGTAAAAGAACTGGAAATTGTTATCTCACATGCAGGAAAAAAGGATATCCTTTTAAGTGAAAGAGAAATTTCGCTGAAATGTATAAGAAGAGGTATAGAGTTAAAAAATTAATTTCTTTTTTCTGTTCTCCTGCAATTCACTAACCTTGACTAACAACATAAATCCCCCACAAAAAATTAATTGGAAAAACAGTTTGACAATTCCTTTTTTTAAAATTAATGTTTTATCAAATAACTGATGCTAGATCTCTGTGTTCATTGCAAGGTGGTGGAAGTGCAGAATACTTCCCATAAAGGGCAGATCTCAGCTTGCTTCATCTCCACAGTGAGCGAGACATGGCCACTCACCATTCTTCTTGCTCTGATTTCCTTGGGAAGGAAAGCGAGCCTGTATGCTAACAGAGAACAAAGAGTGTGCACTGCAGAGCAGATCTGTAGTACAGCTTAAGCCATCATCAGTGTGGCTGGAATCCATGTCTTAGCACTTCTCCATCTCACCCTCAACATCCATGGCCTTTCCAACACTACCATGCTGTTTTCCAGAATGACTAAGTGAGGCTGGATTATCAGTATAAAAGATAATCTTCTCATTTCCCCAAACTGGGAGTGGAATCTCTGATTCCTGATGCTTAATATGGAGGATGGTTATATATCACATTGGAATCATACATGTCAGATATTTTCCAGCTGACCTCCTACATAGGACTCATGAACTGTTTCTTTCCATTTAGCTATATTAAATTTCTGCTGCTTCTCTGTGTTGCAGATAGCGTGAGTGGATGTGATCCATACAGGCTTCCTTTAAACAGACTTTGCTATGAAAGCTATTCATCTTTTAACTGCAGAAGGAATAATCAGAGAATACACTGAATAGTCACGTACGCGTGCCATGTGTTTGAGTGCATCGTATAGGTGTGTTTCTCACCACAGACTGCAGAGGGCTGCACAGATGTCAGTAGCAGTGGTCTGCTACAATAAAGTCCATTGCAAGGACGTATAATTGGGCCATGCAGGGGAGTGATTCAGTCCCTGCTGCTCACCAAGGTCATGGCTATTAAACCTGCTGGAGTCCCTTTGGTACACCTGGGAGCTATGATTCAAACTTAAGGTATCTAAAAGGATGAGGAGAATGACAGGCACATTTGATTTGCTGGCATGATGTAGGCACAGACACCTTGCATCAACACCCTTTCCTGTCAATGCTGAAATGCAAGAAAAGCATGGGAGTCTAAAGAATGTTCTGGGAAAATAATAGTGGAAGTATCTTTAAGCTGACAGGTTGTATCATCACTTTAAATGCATAGAGATGTACTCCTGGCATGCTTGTTTTCAGCAGAGTTAAAAGCTGTAAGCAAAACACCTATGACTCCTTTGGTCTGTTCCTTTTTTTTCCTCTCTTCAGCAGGGTCTGTGAGACTGAGAGAAGTTTCATCAACTCTGTTTCTGGGGTTTTTTTGCCATTATAGATAAGCAGTGTTAAGCACATAAGTATGAAGAATAAAGATATTTGCAATTAAAAAAAACAGGCCAAAAGGAGATAAAATGACAATACTGGTTGTATTGGTGACATTTGGTAAAGCAGATTATTTCCACAAATGCACTGAATGTGTGAGAGTTAGAGATACTCTTTTAGTAATACAAAAACCACACGAACCCCCAGGAAAGGTGAAGTGAAGATGGGGTGTGAATTTCTTTTTATATCTGTTGGATATAGCTAATAAAGACTGTATCTGACTGCCTACAATGCCATCTGTAACAATATGAAGACAGATAAGAATGCAGATGCCTTTTCCCCCTGCCTTTTTAGCTTGCTTTAAAGCTCTGTTTGAATGGGTAGTGCTGCATCTTGGCTTTTCCTCTCCCCCTGCTGCAGGTGTTTTATTGGAGCTCTACCAGCAGTGCAGCCTTGTGCTAAATGAGAAACCTCCTCAGGCAGTCAAAGGGTCCTTAGTGGGACATTAACAAAATCTTTCCTTTGACAGTGAAAGCAAAGCAAAGAACTTTTCAAAATTTGTGCCCTAAAATCTCCACAAAGCAAAATCTTGGGCATTTAGTGATTTTGAATAGTCAGTGAGGTGGGGATTGCTGTGGTAATGACACAGCTACTGGTAAATATCTTTGCACATAATATTTTAAATTGCTGACTTCTTGCTTGCTTCCTGTCAGAACAGATGAAACCACAAAGCACAGGCCCAGCAGTACCTTCTTTATTCCTGCACAGGTAAATTCTTTGAATTAAATGAGGTAGATCTTGTGGAAATGAATGAAGTCCAAACATCTAAAAGCAAATATAAACTCTCTCTTCCAGATACTATTCAGGGGATTAAAAGAATTTTAGACATTTCTAGCCCTGACATCCTCATGGGAGTCCATATAGCTTACAATGTTTTGTTTTTTTTTTCAAAGAAACTCAAGCTCTAGAGACTTTTATTTAAAAAATTGCTAGATATGGACTCCGGAGGAATTTTCTTCTGTAAAATTAGTCAAGACCCTGCATTATTTTATTTTTCTTCTGAGGATCACAGAGAGTTCTGTATAAAACTCACCATGCTGTGTGCAGAACTTAAAATGGTGTCAGTGATAATCTTGATTCTGCCGGCTCATTTCCTGCATTGCATGATAACTTTGCACTCTAGTTTTTAGACCAGATTTTAAGATCACTAAAATGATTGAAACTATTTATATGAAATAGCATTATGAAGTAGTTTTCCACTATAAAACATGTATTGCATGAGTGTCCGAGATTGCAGATGTCTGGAGTTGATGACTGAGGTGGCTGCAGATCTGTTTTGATATTCCTAGGTAAGGACAAAGGCCTGTATACTAACCAAAAATGTCAGTCTTGAATGAGAATATTTAGCTTTAGCTATTTTTCATACACCTTCTCGTGCTTTGGTAATTTGCTAGCTGAAATACTTCTCTGACTCAAATTGCACAGGCAGAGGGCACTCTCTCCTCAAAATTGGAGGGACAGAACCTGGACCACTTTGAAGGTTCAAAGCCTTCCTTAAGCCTAAACATGGAGAATCCTTCCATGCTATTTCAAAGGAGCAGCAAAAACTATATGCAAAGCTGCCCGGGACTTCGTGTTTTAGGACTCCTTACCAAGTACTGGTTGCCCACCATCATATTTAGGGGGTTGCCACTGCACAGTACAGTAGTCTTCTCCAATGTTGCTGATTGTGGGAGCTTCTGGAGGATCAGGAACATCTGAAGAAAGTGTGAGAATAAATGGGAGTTGTTAGTTTTCCAATTTCTTTATGCAAGTAAGTTAAATATTTTTTACACATTTTTTTCTGTATGGTATTGATCTAGTGGTGTCCCTCAGGAGTCAGTGCTGGGCCCAGTCCTGTTTAATATCTTTATTGATGATCTGGATGAGGGTATTGAATGTATCATTAGCAAATTCATGGACAGCACCAAGTTGAGTCAGAGTGTCGATTTTCTGGAGGGCAGGAGGGCTCTGCAGAGGGACCAGGACAGGCTGGATCTTGGGCCAAGGCCAATGGCATAAGGTTCAACAAGATAAAGTCCTGGGTGCTGCACTTTGGCCACAAAACCCTCCTCCAGCACTATAGGCTTTGGGAAGAGTAGCTGGAAAATGGTCCAGTGGAAAAGGACTTGGGGGTGCTGCCTGACAGCAGCTGAACATGATCCAGTGTGTGTGCCCAGGTGGCCAAGCGGGCCAAGGACATCCTGGCCTGTATCAGCAATAGTGTGGCCAGCAGGGTCAGGGCAGGGATTGTTCCCCTGTTTGAGGCCATGCCTCAAACCCTGTGCCCAGTTTTGGGCCCCTCACTACAAGAAGGACACTAAGGTGCTGGAGCACAGGGAAGGGCAATGATGCTGGGGAAGGGTCTGGAGCACAAGTCCTGTGAGGAGCTTCTGAGGGAGCTGGGGATTTTTAGCCTGGACAAGAAGAGGCTCAGGGGTGACCTTATTGCTCTCTACAACTGCCTGAAAGGGAGGTGTAGCCAGGTGGGTTTTGGCCTCTTCTCCCAGGCAGCCAGGGACAGGATGAGAAGACGCAAGCTTAAGCTGCACCAGGGGAGGTTTAGGTTAGACATTAGGAAGAAATTCTTCACAGAAAGGGTGATTAGATTTTGGAATGGGCTGCCCAGGGAGGCACCATTCCTGGAGGTGTTTATGTAAAGACTGGATGTGGAAGTCAGTGCCTGGTGTAGTTGATGTGGTCATGTTTGGCCATAGGTTGGACTTCATGATATCAGAAATATTTTTCCAACCAAATTTATTCTATGGTTCTGTGATACAGCCTTTGTCAGCTAGCAACAATAGGTACAACCAGAATGTATTAACTTAATCTAAAGGGAATCCTGCTCTTTGATGCTTCTTTGTTAGGTTGGTTTCCTTTAAATACCACTGATTATTCAGCTCCCTTTTTCTTCCCAGATATAAAAAAATTTTTGCAAAAAATGTAAGGTAATGAGGTAATTCTGTTCTGTAAGATGCAGCTTGCTCCAGAGTTTCCTGTTTTCTCTGACTGCATGTCTCACACATTATGTCACTTTGGAGATATTCATAGCAAATATCTTGATTTAGTATTTATAAAAGATGGAGGGAATTTATTGGTATTTACCAAGCAATTCTAAATTTTAATACTGTAGGTGAAAGTGATTTTCTTTTATAATTTCTAATTTGCTTAAAACTTGTTCTTTTGTTATGTGTGCCAGCAAATTAAATGTTTTGAAAAATTTATAAAATTTACTGCCTCAAAATCACATTCCTCCCAGGCCTTTTGTAACTCTTTGAAGAGTCTGTCAATCTGTTTATCTTCTGTCAGATACATTATGTTTCTTTATTCCATTAATCATTTACTGCTTCTAGAATGAAATAATCTCTGCTTAAAAACATAGCCCACAACAAAATGACTAGAAACCTTTCTTTTCTCAGACAAGTATGAAGCATGTACTTCAGAATGGAATGTCATCCATAAAATGATAGGATCACCTGAAATAGGAAATACATGGATTTCTACTGGGAGATGTTCTCTTAAGTTTTCACACAGAAGGCAACTACCTCTGAAAAAGTACTTCTGCCAGATTTATGATTGATAATATTTCTCTCTTTAGGATCCTTTCCTGTGTTTCTAAACCTAAAGTCAGAACTTGTATCAGTTTTAGAGAAGGATGAGTTTCAGCAAACTCGTGCTCTGGTGGTTTCTTTCCTTCACTTACCAATAACTTTGACTGTGATATCAGCCTTATCTTCTCCCACTGGATTCTTAAGTATAACTCTGTATACTCCCTCATCCTCCTTTTCTGCCCCTTCAATGATGAAGACACAATGGTCTTCATGCATCTCCACACGGACTCTGCCTTCAGATTCAAACAGGAGCTGTGGGCAGTGCAAGTGACAGATAAAATCATTACAAGTTGTGCCAGGAACAGCCTGATGAGTCTGTGTGTAAGCTGGTGAAAAACTACAAATCATTGAATATTATGATAATTATTGAAAAGCTGTAACATTTTTCAAATTCTATTTGTATGTAGAAGAGAAAAAATATAGACTGCTTGGCTCACATAAATAACATTTGGGAAAACTGGTTCTGAAAATCTGCAGGTTGTTGAGATTCACCACTAGTTACACAAACCCAGTTATGTTTCAAAGAATTTACGAAGTACCTCTATAAATTCCTGCTTGAGATAGCTTCTAGCATCACTGTAAATAGTTTAATGGATAAAAGTTGGTTATTGTCTAAATTAAAGTAAGTTTATTGTAAATGTTAATAGATCAGTGTGATTTCTGCCACTCAGTAATGTCATATGGGGAAACTTCCAGCATTTTGCTCAAATTTAAACAAAATGACCACAATTTATTTATACATATGTAATACACTCATTTCTTTCTTATGTGTCTGTGTATCTTTAGATTTAGAACAGGAACCATTAGAAAGAATACATATCTGATTAGTGCAGCAGAATCCTAATCCTGAGAATGGTTTATTGCTGTAAAATAAACATAAAATATTTTTCACTCTATCAAGAGAAAAGTTATTTATGTGAAAAATGAAAGTTGCTCTAGTGTGTCCCGTTTCACTGCTTTATAGTCCATCCACACTCTTGACCCATTGTCATCCTTCCATATGTCCTGTAAGATTTTGTCCCAGTTATTATTGAAGCTTACAGGTTACTGAGGGAAAAAAAAAATCACAAATAAATTTAAAAGAGTTTTCAAATATCTGCTTTGATTCCTTGTAACCCAGCCACCATGTGATGGTGATTAGAAAGATTTTCTCAATCAGCTTCTTACTCTGAAATTGCTCACCAGATCTCTTGTGCCCAGCAGGTGCCTGGTAATCACCACTGTGAGGCAGGAGAGTGGGCCTGATGTGCTGTTTGAGTCATCATTTTTAATATCTACTGACTTAAATGTTATTTCCTTTTGAATATGACCTTTTATCTGGAAAACAACACGCACATTTGTGTGATTGCATAAATAAGAAGGAACTTACCTTATTATCAGTATTTAAATCACTGCTGTTTTCTGAGGCAGTCATGGAATCATCACTGTTTCGAAGTAGGTCGTTCCTCTAGATAAGCAAAGAAACCACAGAAAGTCAGCTAAGGCTGAGCAGAGCAGTAAAGCTGTTTCTGCAAGACAGAGCAGAGCTTGTTAGGGGGGCTGAACATGGAGGTGTGAGAAAAGTGAAGTGAGGCAGCAAGCAGACCTGGGAAGGAAATCTTGCAAAACCAAAGTAAAAAGCAGAAATGGAAAAAGATGTACCAGAATGCAGTGAATTAAGGGAAGGATAAGTCAGCAAATTCAAACTTGCAGCTTAACAAAGGAAGCATGACATTCCTGCAGTGTTGCTGTAACTGGTTGTGAACCTGTCTGTGTCCTCTGGCAGTAGTTACTCACTATGTGCAAGTACAAAAATAAGTATTACTTCTCTCTGTAACAATGGGATAGTAAATTGATGTAAATATTTGAACACTCCAAAATACAGTCAGGTTTGTAACATTCATCAAACAACATCTTTTGAGGCTGTGCTAGCCTTTGTTTAGAATTTCATTAGCAAATATATATATTACACATCCTTCAATCAAGACTGGCTGCTTTTCCTCACTTGTTGAGACCTCTGACCTTACTCAGAAGTAACACTGTATAGAGATTGTCTTATACCCAATCATCATTTTATGATGATGAAACCTCTACAGAAGAGTCAATTTCTTGGGGTTTTTTTCTTATTTGTTTCCATACTAACTGTGCATTGTAGAAAAAAAGTCCTGAGTGCTATTAAATAGGATAACCTAGACAAGAATGAGGCATAATCATGACGAAATAGGAGATAGGAGAAATTAACATAATTGGAAATATTATTATTTTCCTGTATCTACACATATGGAAGTGTAATGATGCTGTAAAATGTTATGGAAAATATTTCTGTTTTGTGCTAGTTATAGCTCAAGAGCCCACAGATGGTGAGGGGTGGGGATATTTTGAGATACCCAGAAAGGAAGCTCACTTAACATTTTAAGTGTAGCTTCTAAATACTTTCTCTGATGTTTTGTAATTGCTATGATAAGGTAAATAACAAATGTCCTCTATTTTTATTATACCAAATTCAGTTTTGCACCACTAGTCTGCTAAGATGACATTTTCTTCACAGATTGTAGAATCCTTGATAAAGATTGAAAAAAAGAATCTGCCACCACCAAAACATGTTCATTCTCTCAGGTGAAGGTGATGGGGATTACACATAATTTATTTATTTTTCTCTGAGGTAGGAAGAGAATAAATGTGTAGGGTATCCTTCTATCTGCATGGACATATGTCTACTCATATATACTCAGCCCCTTCTTTTGTACTAAAAAAACCAGGGAACATTTAAAAAAAAAAAAGGATCAGTTCAGGATGAATCACAAAACCAGCTAAGTCCCGAGCAGCTGCAGTGCAGGTAGTTGATTTTGTTTTTTCTTGAAGTTTAAAAACACAAAATTGAAAGGAAGATGAAAATACTTGGAAATAACTGTAAACCAAAGTAAGATTTAAGAAAGAAAAATAAATTTGCTGTTGTGAATTGCCTCAGACACTGTGTCAGGTCGCACATTACCTTGTTTACTTTCTGCCAGATGACAGTGGGTGTTGGATCTCCTGATACAGGAACATCCAATCTCAGTTTGTTCCCAGCCACCACGACTATAGTGTCAGGGGATTGACCCAGGCAGTCAAGGTGTATTTTAGGGGGTTCTGTAGTAAAGGCAGAGAAAATAAATTTTAAATATAGTTTGAGTAATCTGAATGGAAAAATAAAGGAATATTCATGCATTAAATTAAAAATGAAAAATTACACTGCTTACTTTGTTATTGTATATAAACTATGCTGTTCTTACCTTCTCTCGGTACAAAATCTATCTTGACCTCTGGGGGGAAAACAGAGGAGACAGGGAAGGAGAAATAGATCAGAAAACAGAATTTACATAGCATCTGCACCCACAACTAATTTTAAAACTGATTGAAACTTCATAAGGCATATCAATCATCAGATTTATACAATAAATTAAAAAACAGGCTCTGTAAAACAATCTGATAGTGGTAATGCAAAATAACAGGGAAAAGCAATGTGCCCATATTGAGGCATCACAAAATGGATCTGCATTCTCTTTCCTGGTATAACCATGATTAATATCACCATTTTATCCCTCTAGAATTACCATTACACATTCTAAGATAACTTACCCAAAAACTGAAGCTTGGCAGATAGGTTGTAAGCGAATCCTTGTGGAATGAAGGAATAATCAGCCTCGTCCTCTGGTGTTACATCCTCAATAGTTAGCTTATGGATTCTGGAAACATGAACAAATATATTCCACTCTCTTACCTTGCCTGTCCAGGAGAAACAGGACTATCTCAAGAGACAAGGTCCAGGCTATAGGATACTAACAGAAATTATTATTTCTTCTTCCCTTGCCATGACACAAGTCAACAACCACCAGGGCTGTAGACTGCTCTGCTTTCATCATTGAAGACAATCCACATCAGCATGTTGCCTATGAATGGAATTTTTTTGTCAAGGTAGATGCAAAGGCTGGTTTGAAGAGAGGAAGCAGTTTCCTTTCTCTAGTCCAGTCCTTTACCATTACAAGGACAGTTGTAACACTGCTGACTGGTTTGATTTGATCAGATTATGACAACAATAAACTCCAACTAAACAAACTTAAAAGTGATGCTCCATCACTGTATAATTTTAAGTTCAAAACAGAATACAGAAAAGAGTACTGAGAAAGACTTCACCTAGCATTTAATGCTGAATCTTCTTGTTCTCCATTTCCATTAGTAGCTAGACTCCTAGGAAACTTGAGCACAGAATCGCACACATGTATATGATAATATAAACACTGATTTTTCTGTAGGGTTTACTGCATGTCATATCTAAACACTACTGTTAAAGTTATCAACAATGTGTTTTCTAGATTGTTTGAATATCAAAACACCACATAATCCTAATGAAAACTAAGATTTATTTCTGCTTATATACCATTGAAGCCAACAATGTAAAATGCACCAACTCAGAAAGATTACACCCATACCAAAACAAGTCTGTCACTAAATGTTGGTTGCATATAAAAAGCTTTTAAATTTTTTATCTTTGAGCTGGAGCCAGGACAAAGTCTTGCTTTATACTCTTATTCCCCAAGATAACAGTTCTTATGGATTGCAATGCAATACCCAGGCCTGTACCTGCTTTCTGAAACACGACTAACCTGCCGATATGGGAGATCTTTATCCTCTCGTCTGGGATCACCTCCTTTCCGTTTTTCAGCCAGATTCCTTTCACGTTTTCATCAGAAACTTCACATTTGAAGACTGCCTGGTCACGTGCCTTCACTGTCAGGTCCGCAATGCTCTGATAAACTTCCAGCTTTTTCTCTGATAGTGTGAGAATAATCGATACACACATCAAAAATCAGAATAGCTCTGTAAGTAGATGGTGTGGATTTACTGAGTAGAAGAGGCAAGGGCTGAGCAAGCTGTTCAAGGAAGGAGGAAATATGAATGGAAATACACAGCATGCAAGGTTTTAACAGGACAGATAACTAAGCACCTGTTGTTATCAGAGTATCTGTTATATCCGGTGCACAGGTCTGAGTTCTCCTCAAGGCCTTTATTATCAAACACTATGACCCTCACTGCATCTTCTTTTTTCTAGTCAGGAGGATTATGCTACCACTATGCCCTATCTGGAGAAGGTTACCTTCAGCCTGTTCTCATTTTTCAGCTTCTCTGGTTCTGGGATATTCCCTGTGCCTACCTTGCACAATGAGTTCAGCCACTGATACCCCACCATTGGTCTTCACAGTGTAGTGTCCACTATCCTCCTTGGTTGACTCATTAATAATTAGGTACTGTTTTTTTCCATCTTTCTTGAATCGGTATTTAAATGTTTCTTCTCGTGTCAGTTCAATTCCATCCTTTTCCCTGAAATACCAAATAGTGTTAAGTCATTTTTGGTATGGTTGAGAGAGGAGACTAAGTCAGCTCAGAGTTAATAGGGATTGAATGATGCAAGGTGAATTCAATATTTGTAGCATTTCAAGTTAGCAAAAAAGAGATTGTTGCACAAATGTTAGTGGACCCAGAATGCTTCTATCTTGACCATTGCTTTTCCCTAGGTATTTAACTTTTGGTTCAGGAGAATTACTTGATTGTTTCTATTTATATGCTATAGATAAACTTAAAAGTATGTTAAATGCCATGTATGATCTAGGGATAAAAACACACTTCACCAGCAAGGAATTTACTGTCTTAAAAACTGCCATAAAGTAAATGGGACTTGATGGGATATTACTTAAAACTCTTAATTTCCTGATGTGAAATATAATTGTTGTAAATCCATGGTTTGTGGGCATCAGTAAAAGAAGAAAATTTTAGGATGCATTCAAATGAATGTGCATTTTTATTTTTGTAGCTCTTTCCATTCAAGGAAGCCACAGTACATTTAAGACTTTACTAAATTAAGCTTCATCATCCAGCCCAGGAGGAAATTTAATTATTGTAATTTCCAGTCGTCATGAAGGGAAATGCGCAGGGAGGATTCACGCTGTTTAATCAAGGTCATGCAAAAATACATAAGATGTTTTAAGGGTTTCCTGTTCCTAATCCTAAATAACATAAACAGCCTACAAGAAAATAACTTGCAATTTCTTCAGTTTACTAATTTTGTAGCATTACGTTTTTTATTATTACTTGAATATATTTTCATTTTGTTACTTGGATACTGCAGTTCGTAAATGGAAAAGGTTTTTTCTTTGATAGTTAGTCACTTGGAAAAACAAATAGAAAAATTTGTATGATTTTAATAGAGCAAAAATATTCTTTCTACATTTATGTCATTTCTCTTATTCGTTATTTATTTTTTACCAGTGACTCAGTAACTATTCACCTTAGCAAATGAGGTTACAGAATAGCAAATTGAAATGCTACTTGGGACTCATTAAAATACTATAGCTCTAATTTCTAAGCAGATGTATGCAAGAAAACCTCTTACCTCTGTTAGAGCCTGCTAAAGTAAATCTCAAGATCAAAACTTTAGGCAGAGACAAGAATCCTAGAACTTGGGACTTAGATGTATCTGATGCAACCTCATTTCAGAATACCTACAGGTCACTGCCTCATAACTGTTTGTTACAGCACAGCTCCCTGGAAGTTATGGTTGGTTTAGTGAAGGACTGGCCTCCCCTCCAGCTCCCAGAACAGCGCCAGTAAGGGAGGAAACAGAGGCTGCCTTTAACAACCACTTGAAACACAGTGTTTAGTATTATTGTCAGGATAATGTTTCCTTTTCTTTCCTCTTCATTCCTCTTCAGACAAGAGTCTGAGGCAACATGTAAGATGATCTCCTAAGGCTGGTATTCCGGTTCATGCAAATTAGTTCTGGAACTAGTACTACAATGCAGTACATAAACCTTTGCTGAGTTGCTGAGAATGGACTGCAATCCCAAAGTTCAGCGTGCTGCTGCCACTAAATGCAAAGACAAGCACATGCACTGTGGCTAAAGGACTGGAGCTGAACTTTTAAATTTTTTTTTTTGTGATCTATTTTGATACATTACTCATGAAAAATATCTGAATGTTCTATTCACTCATTGGTAAGAAAGAGTTCTCTTGAAATCTTGTCTAAGTAATGAAAATAGGCTGTTTGTAATGATTTGTATCTTAAATCCCTGGGAAGGGAATACTGTCTTTAACTTGTGTTTGTTTTACTGACTAGCACATTGCTGATCCCATGTGTGAGTAGAGTGTTTGCAGAAG
>VZTN01012973.1:641-60443 GCA_013400515.1 Erpornis zantholeuca
GCAGGCCAAGTCCACCTATAATTGAAAAGAAAATTGACACAACTGGTAATGTCTTAAAAACATAATTTTTCTTTAGTTGTAATACTGTCTTGTAGAGTATGACTACAAAATGAAGAAGTGTATCACAGTTTAAGTGCCTTTATTTTTCAGTCCCTAAAAATGCTAGAAGTTGTTAGATCAAGTGAGCTTGAAGCCATGTTTGAAAAAAATTTAGTCTTGCTTAATAAACAGTAAGAATGTTTATGTTGTGTGTAGTTGAGAGCATTAGGTCAAGAAGTAAAGCATACATCTGGTATTATAAATGAATGGATTCTGAATTGTATCAGAATGCCTATCAGAAGAATTTAATGTTTTATTACAGAAAATAAAATTCAGATTTGTCTTCTAGTAAACTATATGCTTTTTAAGAAAATGCAGACTATAAGATTAGAAGTATTTTATCTGACTGTTTTGATTACATCTGTGCAAGTTGTTAGTTGTTGTGTAGAAATATTTTTTGCTAGGAATGACAAAGAGAGAGAAAATTTTTATTGCAACTCGTGAAAAAGAAAAGGGCAATGAAGCCTTTGCCATTGGTGATTATGTGGAGGCAGTGACATATTACACTCGGTGAGTATACACTATTGTGTTCTTTTATTTTAATGTCTTTTACTTATGGATGTTGTTTTTAGACCAATGTAATTGAAGCAACTAGGGACAATTATGTTATTTTCAAAAGGGCAAAAATATTTGACAGAAGAATATTTAAACACTGATGCATCCTGGTATTAATTTTTATTTATCGGGAAGAGAAGGTGCTAGATAGTGATGGAATACAATCTGCAGGTGACACAGACTTCTTCAGATTTTTCAAACCATTGGGATTCAAGGGCATGTTTACAAAAATAAAAGGACAAGCAGAGTTTTGAGGAACTAAATTAATTACAAATGTAATTTAACTTTGTGCTTTGAAATGGTAAGGACTTAAAAAAACCCAGAAATCACAAGTGTCAAAGTTGTCATTTAGAAATTTAGAGTACATGGGAATCTTGGGGTATTAATTACTAGTGTAAAAGGAGGGTAATGCTATGACACTACTGTGAGATGAAACATGAAGGCAATTCATGGGCTATGATATAGGGGGATAACCTTGAAAAAAAGTATGAGAATGTTAATGCATTTTTGGTCAGTGCAGGTAAGTATGGAGAAAACAATGAATAGAAATAGTGTGGAGCAGCAATAAAATAAATATTTAACAGGTTTATGCTTAGAAAGTATCATTCATATTGTCACTGAAAGAGGCAGGGTTATGAAAATTTACCTGGAGGTTGCCGATATAGATAGATTGATAGATAAATAAATTGATATGCATATATATGTGTGTCTGTGTGTGTGTGCACTTGTAATGATATTTATAGAGCACAAGCTGCTTAACTGAGGCATTTCATGTGTGATGGGTTTGGTTTTTTATTCTTGACTTGCAGCCTTAAGATCTTTCTTGTTTTGTTTGGTTTTTCATGCAAACACAAAAAGTCTCTAGCTGTATTTCATATACAATAAATAAAATACAAATACATAATATAAAAATAAGTAAGAATGGCTGCTTTTGGAACATAAATAAGGTACTAATTACGAAGGATAGGCAGAATCCTTTCTAATGGAAGTTTTTCTGTTTTTAACCCTCATGGGGCATTGTATGCCTTCTGAAATGTATGATGTTGACACCATGCTGTTCTAGCTGGTCACTCTTCTAATCCTATCTGAAATCTACTTTCTTAGAGTTACAAATATTTAAGTAAAACATTTTGGAGTGAATTGTTAATAATCTGAAGGGTTTATCTGTATGTGGCTAGAAGGGAAAATGTAGAGTCTGACCTCTTATTCTTATCCATTGGCTTTCTTGACTGACTTGTCAGTCTCTTGCCTGTTCCAAGACAAGCCTTCACAATTTAATCATTGCTTAGACTAGAATGCATGTCCTCTTTCTCACTCATCTAGCCTTTCTAAAGAGCATGCACAGATTATCCCACCATATCTGTTGGGATCCCCATATCCACTGGGATCATAGCTGCATAAACCTTCTATTCTTTTTTTTGTTTCCCATGTGTGGTGCATTTGTGGACAAGCATTTAAGATTGTTCTTCAACCATGTTTTTTTCACAAGGAAAATGTGAGTCCATCGCAGTGTGCTGTCCCCCTGGCACTTCCATTGCTACTCTTCCCAGTGAACGCAGTTTAGGGTTGTCCTTGCAACATTAGCAAGGTTGTTGGCAGATTCCGTTACACCATTTTCTTGTGTGCATCCTAGCTGTCCTTATTCCTCAGAGATGATCCTGTTGTTACAGGAGCTAAAGCCCTACTTAAAATACCAGGCCTGCAGCCAGACATTGACATGGACAATTCATGCACTGCTACCTGAGTCTTTCCATTTTACAAGCAAGATCAAGGAGAATCCCATGTGTTCCCCAACACCACCATGTTCTTCGTCATAAGCCCCAGAGCTGTGTTGTTACTCTTCATACTCTCAAAGGCTTCATTTGGCAGTTTTGCTGAAGTCTACTTGGATGGCAGGAAGTGGTAGTAGTCTAAGTGACAGATGAGCCACGGCATCTTCTCTGCAACATCTCAGGTCTGAGCCCTGGCAAGCAACAGGCCTCTGAAGGCAGTAAATCTAGTTGGTGGATTGTTGCCTGTGGTCTCACAGGAGGGAGTCTCTAACCACTCCCACATGTGGTTAGAATACCAGTATTGATATTGCTATAGTACTGTTATCAGCTTCCAGTAGTGAGGTGTTTCTAGATTCAGGTTTTCTAGCTATGAGTCTAACATGGTCAGTATTCCCTTTCTTTTAGGAGTATATCAGTAATACCGACTGCAGCTGTGTATAATAACAAAGCTCAAGCAGAAATCAAACTTCAGGACTGGGATAGTGCTTTGCAGGATTGTGAGATGGTACTAGATATGGAACCTGGCAACATAAAAGGTAAAGTAGAAAATAAATTTGCTCTTTAATGTATTCTTTTATCTAGCTAATAAAATGATACATATTGTTGGTTGACTTAATTGAGCTTTAGATTAGGTCTAAGTATGAATAAGGAAACAGCATCTCTCCCCCAAGCAATTTTAATGGTTCTTTGGGGGTTAGTGAAGTTTTATGCAGTTCATCTGTAATGGGAATTCTTACATGGCAGCATGTTTTTATATGATAACTATAAGCCCTCTTGTATTCATGAAGTGCAGAGTTTCCATGAGAACTCACACTGAATTGTAAATTAATTTAAAAGTGACATGAAAACAAATAAAGTTGCTGATTTATTCCTTTCTGAAGTCAAGGGCTTAAATGTAGCTAACTGTATTTCCATGGATGGAGGGGGAAAATTTGAAAACTATGAAAAGGTGCTTCACAAGTCATGATTGCTATCTCAAAAGATGTTATGTGAAATTGCATCATTAAAAATTATTAAGAGAACAGTTATTACTAATATGGAAGTAAGTGCAGATTTTTTTAAAAATTCATGACTACACTTAAAATGTCTAGGAAAAGTAGTGTACTTTTATTCAATTTGTATTTCAAATACATAAATAATACACTTCTTTCTTTTGTAGCTTTGATGCGCCGTGCCACTGTACACAGTCATCTGCAGAATTACCAGACAGCTATAGAGGATCTGAATAAAGTGTTGTCTGTTGAACCAGAGAACTCTATAGCTAAGGTAAAGATCAGTGAGTTGAACATGGCTAGAAAGAGACTGTATGCAGTTGTAGCTTACAGGGAGTACGGTTGCTTGATTTATTTATGAGTTTTGAGGATGCACTCTAACTGCTGTGCCATTGATCAGTTTCAATCAAGTTTCAAGATAACATGTGGTGGAAATTAGATACTTGAATGTGGCCAGATCTTCTGTGCAGGACTTGATTGTGAGGAAAAAACTTCTCTATTAATGTAGTTTAGGTGCCTAAAACTTTTTCTGCTGAACATGCTTGCAGTATCAGTGTCTTGTTGATCAAAGCTATTTGGAAATTTCTCTTTAAAGATCCATTGAGATAGGTGAATTTAAGTTTGAATACATAATGAAAAGAAAAATTCAACAGAGATGCCAAGCTTTTGTTGTTTGTTATAGAGGTAAAGTTAACCCAAAAGGAGAGGAGCTGATTTCTGTCCTCGCTTTCAGCATGGTGTTAGAAATACTCATTTCTCATCTTCAGGGTAGAATGAAAAACCTTTCATGCCTTCTGATAAATCCGGACCCTTCATAACCAGTTGTGGATCAAAGAAAGCCAGATGCTTTCTTTGAAAATCAAGGTCAGGATGTGATCCTTGTACTACTATTACTTCATCTGTTTAGGATGTTTAGGAGAAGACTGGTTTGTGTCCTTTTATTGGTATCTTAGGGGTGTTGTGCATATTAGAACAGTCCTTGCTTTTGGACTCTACATATCCTGAGAGTCTTCAGTACTGGGCAGTTTTGATAGTAAACTGCTCATTGTATGTTAATTTTTATGAGTCTATCATACTACTACTACCCTCCCAATTTTTTTACATATGGCTTCTGGATGCTGTGCTATTGTCTCACCATCTGAATTCTATCCAGCTCTTGTTGGTGGCACATCATAAGCTGCTAGCAGCTTGCTGATGGCTGCTTCTGTCCATGGAGTTATTTGATCACTGCTCTTGCTTGAACTAGTGAAAGTTGTACAAACCTCTCACGTCAAATTCACCACAGACAGCATTTATCCTTTTTTAGGGTGTTCGTAGAGCTAAGTTCCTGCCCAGAATAGTTCCTGAGTTTGACATCAGCCAAGGAATTACATGTTTCTAGATTTGAGTTCTCAAAGAGATTTTGGTCTTTTCTTTTCCTGCTTATAAAACTCAGTCACTAATAGCTTAGGAGTTTGTGATGACAACAAACTCTACAACAGTCTTTGTGAAAAGATGTATCAAATAGGCTGTGCTGAGACTTCTTATAATACCAGACATAGGTAGTCATTCATTTTGAGTACACTCTTCCATTAGTTGCTTTGCTGAGCAGTGCTTTTGCAGCTGAAAGCAAATGTCTGTACTTTGTCCTTATCCGTGCCAGATATTATGCCTTGGCTGGCACATCTAGAAATGACAAGTGGTTGGCAGGGCATTTTTTCAAGTTTCTCATTGCCTGGAGGATCCTCAAAACCCTCTTGAGCTAAATATGAATGTATAGAACATATAGAGAGTGCATATTTATATCCAGAATCACTAATATAAAAGTGAATTGGTTGGGTGTAACTGGAATTATTCAAGGAACTTTGCCCATGTGAATCTTTGCTTGATCCTGTTCTTACCTTTATCTGGAGATAGGAAGTACTGAGATGGCACTTCCTTGCACAGCATGGAATTACATTCAGACTAGCACACGTTGGGTGTGTCTTACTATGCTCTGACAGTGTAAAGTGGTTTAGTGATTTATGGGTCACAGTGATAATGCTGGCCTAACAGTTGGACTTGATCTTAAAGGTCTCTTCCAATCTTGATGATTCAAAGTGCAGTTAAAGGGTGTTTTTTGAGTAATGGGAAAATGTTATGGAATGAGAAACTGTTTGATCATCTAATTGCAGCTCTTGCAAGAGAAACCAAACCTTATCACTATTCAACAGTGTCTTTCTGTTGCACTGTTAAGAGACTGTTGTCTCCCAGTTCTAGTGCACTGAGTTATACTTCTCCATCAGATGTCCATCTGACATCAGATTCTCCATAGCATAAATTTTGATTCTGATTTAAGGATTTTTTGGAGATTCTCTAGGGAACCTGTTTTCCTCCTCTCTTCGTAGCAGACGATGCCAGATCTCACAATTGTAAATCTAGGTTTTTTTCCTTTCTTTTTTTTTTTTTTTTTTTGCTTAAGCAGTGAACTCAAGAAAAGTATTTATTTACTTGTGTGATATCGTCACAGAAAGATGTGAAGATACCTTGTGTCTGTCTCTTCTGAGAGAGACAGAAATTGACCAGTTAATCTTGGTTTGATGTTGACTCTTGGAAAATTCACATTTATTTGCCCTATTTTTATACTGGCAACATTTATCTTGATAGTTCTTCAGGATCTTACATGGATTTTTTAACAGAATGTGTTTGCTGTACATAAATTGTAATTTATAAACATAATAAAAAAGGCTCTGTTATTGCTGTTTTTTTCTCTATGTAGAAAAGTCTGCGAGAGATTGAAGAGAAACTGAAAGGTTTAAAGCCTGTATCTGAGCCTCAAGGCAAAGGAAAAAGAATACTTATTCAAGAGCTAGAGGATTCAGAAAGTGTTGAAGAAAGAGGGGAGAACACAGAAGAATGTGAAAGATGCAGTGGAGATAAAAGTAATGTCATATCACTTCCTATTTTATTTTAGCTTGAGGAAAAAATCATTGCCTTTGAGATTGTAATGTTTATTCACACAATTCATGCATATTTTCTTGCAAAGAACTTTTCCTGTTTGAAGACTAAAATTACATTGACTACTTAAAGTAGATCAGAGTGTGAAATCTAGAATCCAGTTCTTTGCACATCTGTGTAATTCTTTATAGAATGGGCATAACAGAGACAAATGGAAAACATTGCTGTAAATGTTAAACCTACTTCCCTGTGCTCTGTGTAATTTTACACCTGTCCTTTGATTTGGACCAGTTAAAAATTTCTTCTGGTCTTAGAGAACATTTTGTGTTCTTGAGATCTTTCTCTTACACAGCTTTCCTGCCTTCCCAGAAGCACATTTTTCTTCTGCATCTTTCTTCTCATGCTTGCATCAAAGGGTGTAAAAATGATCAAGTGCAATTCGTCAACATCTGTAATTTTTGTTGTTGTTTTGGAAACTGTCCTTTTTTTTAATTGCAAGAGGTCATCTCTGTGCTCTGAAAGTTTATATTAGAGGTAAACAACAGGTAATTCTTGTACCGTATGTAGTTTACAAGCAGTTGAAGTGTATCTCCCATTTCTGGATTAGTGTGTGACTAACTGCTAGGCTGCTGGGATGAAGCCACTGGCACAATCAGAATCCATGGCTTGCAGGAGGAAGTGAGGCAGCAGGGGCTATGAAGGCTTGCACTGGCAGGCTGCTTTTAGATTCAGGTGCATGTCTGGCCTCCAGCCTGCAATAGAATAACATCCCTAGGCTGATTTCACCCTTCTTCTTTCTGTTGGTTATGTTGGTTCTTTAAAGTAATGTGGCATGACAGCTGTGACTTTTATGTTTTGCATGTTTTATCTTAAAACTAAATCAGTCTGTGGGTTTTGCAGCTTAATTGTGAATGTTGGGACTGTACATGTATGATATAATAATGCATTACTGGCACACGAGATTAGAGAAAATACATTTTTCCAAATCAATTGGTGTCTACCGAATCTCCTTAGCTAAAACCTTGGAAGAAAGGGTGTATCATGTCCCTAGCCTTAAATGTCAGTTAATTTGGGGTTGTTTTCTATTGTGAGCATTCAGATGACTATGTGCCTTCTAGCTCCATCGGAAGACTTCCATTCTGTTGATGAAAGGTTAGGCTTTTAAACATAGGGAAGATTTTCAACTGATGCCAATGGCATATGTGTTCCTGTGATACACATAAGTATTTCTGAGATTTAAGTGGCAAGCATTTCAATACATTACTCTGTGTTTTCTTGTACAAATATGGAAACAAATATGAATTCAGTTCAGTTAATGAATAAAAACATTCTGTCAATCTAATTGCAATAAGTGGACTAACCACGTAGTCCTGTAGTCACAGGCAGTCCAATAGTCTGTGTGGTCCAGTCATGTTTATTTCACATTCTAGTTGGTAAGCCTAATGCATTCCTACTAAATTTACAATTTAGATATTCGGGAGAAAAAATCAAAAATTTTTTGTTTTCTTTAGCTCTGAAGAGTTGATTTCTGAACTTCGAACAAAACGATCTAAATAGAGTGTAGTCTCTCTTCATCTTCTATTTAACTGGAAGCAAAAGTAAATAGAACCCTTTCTTTACAATAGAAATGGAAAATTGCTTGCATCCTAGGGACTATAAAAAGCAGTATTCAGGCACTGTAAAACCTAAAAATCATGTATGTACTTGACAAAGCACCTGGTATTTTGGTATGTTTCTAGAAGTTATAACCTCAAGTAATAATTGCAGTTCAAAGATAAACTGATATATTTTAAATACCCCCTTTTAATGAAGAAAAAAATTACTGAGTTGTGTGGTATTTACTTGATCTGTTGCAATATTAAATAATATTATATATTATATAATATTAAACAATCCCCAGACTTCAAATATTCCTGTTAGAGTATTCAGTGGGGTTTTTTTTTCAGTTTTATGGTGATCCTTCCATTTTAAGTTTGTAATTTTAATAATAACATAAAATTATTTTGAGTGTGTATTTGTTGTCGTTCTGGTCAAAACTCTGTCCATACTTTTCAGTACCTTTCTTTAAATTCTCCTTGGAATTTATGTGTCTTGACTTTTTTTTTTTCCTTAAGAAAAGTTCAGAAGTGTTGGTATATTTTTTTAGCCTAGAATACAGCTTTCATTAATACCTTTTTCTGTAGAGACCAACACAGGAACATTGTCTATAAACTCTGAAACTAAAAGACAATGAGAATTATATTTGAGAAGTATAGCTATACAATTTTTTGCATGTTGTTTACTCAGACCTGAAATATTTAACCAATTAGCATTACCCATCAGCTAAACAAGGTAACTATCAGTGTTCCTGTTATTGGAGGGACTCCAGATGCCAAATGCTAGAAATGTTTCCTGTTTAATCTGGGACTGGTTCTGTGCACTTCATCTTTAGGAAACTTCTTCCTGTATTCAGGAAGTGATGTTCACATTAATAACATTCACATCACACATTATGTGCCTGCCTTGCTTTTTCTTTGTGTCTAGAAGTTGGGATGCTCTTAGAGAGTGTTTTGCTATGTTTTCTAAAACCTCATCCTATCACCTGTTCATCTGTGACATTTAAATTTTTTTTCTGTTTTGGTGTATGTACAATGAAAGCATTTTAGCTGTATTTTAAGGAAGTTGTTAATATACTGCTGTCTTCATTCATCTGCCTTTTACCACCATTCTCCCTAGCAAATAGACTAAAACCTTTTTGGCATATTTGGCACCACCAATTGGATAGGCGAATGGATGTCTCAAATATAAATAATTTAAGTTTTACAAAAATGTCTGTGTGGGTAGATCTAGCCTATCATTGTTCCCACTGTGGAGTATGTACTTGTTATTAAACATGGTATTTCAAAACGGGGACCACTGCTAGGTGGGAGGCCCTAGAGGGTCTATTTTTTCTACAAATCTTACGCTTTCCCATCCCGTTCAGTTTGATTTCAGTAATATTTTGTGTGTTTAAAAAACATTATTTCTTTCATTTGGAACCATCTGGAGTTCATCCATATTGAGTCAGCTTCAGATGTTTAGTTAAAGTCAATTAAAAGTATCACTCCAATATATGAAAAAATTCTGTTGGACAGATAAATACATTAAGTGAAGGGAAGGGGAAGAGAGCATCTTAATAGTACCAAAAGACAGAGTTGTCCTTCTGTGACTAGTGGTCTTGAGAGTCAAGCTCTGCAGAAATCTGTATTTGAATACTGGGGTGCTAATCTGGTGGGAAGTCAGCAGAATAAGGAAGATAGAGATGTTATTATCTAATACTCTTATTCTATGATTTTTTCTAAATAAATTTGTAATAAATGAAAGTGAGAGTTGAATGATCACAAGTATGCATAAAAAGATTTCATGTCTAAATGAAATCTTCTTGAGAAGGATTTATAAGCCTTTATCTTGCCTATTCTATGTTATATTTGAGGAGACTTTTGTATAACGTTACTGGTTTGTTCACTTGTGATCTGATTTTAATGCAAGCATTTTGATTTGGTCATGGAAAATCAAAGTGTCCGCGTTGTAATAGGTGGTATTTAAAGAGTTAATTTCAAGGCGAGCCCTGTACCATTCTGACACCACGGGACAGGGGTTCCCTTGTGCCCAACAAGGAGAAATGAGGCTTCACAGTAATCCCCTCTCAATTACAATTGCAAGTTACTTCTAAGTAAGAGTTTTTCTGTGTCCTTAGCAGTGTTTTCTGAGGCAGATAAGCCCCCCTAGCGTTAGGATGCTGCAGGTTTTGGTCGCTGTCTCTCTGCAGCACCCCCGTACCGCGGGAGGCCGATAGTTCGCTCTGATGATGCGGCTCTAACCCGCCTCTTTAACGCCCTTGCAGCCTCCGCCGCGCCAGCGCCAGCGCAGGCGGCACTCGGGGAGCCCGCGATGGGCAACGCGCACAGAAAGTCCCACGGCAAAGGCGGCAGCAAGGCGCAGGACAGAGAGACGCACAAGCAGAAGGACTCCGATGAGAGCGGATTAAAAAAAGGCGTATCGGAGAAGAAATCAGGAAAGCATTTGTCAGACCATGAAGGTGAAGTTAATGGCTATTTACACAGTGATGAAAAGAGTGAAAGCCACGAAGCCGAGGAGATCTCCAAATCGCATAGGGAAGGGTCTCAGTCGGGTGGTGGTGACGCTTCCACTTCACTTTCTCCTGCTGCAGCAAAACTAAAAAGTGAAGGAAACGAGTTATTTAAGAGTGGACAGTTTGGAGAAGCTGAGCTCAAATACTCGAAAGCAATTGAATATGTCGTTGGTCTAGGTGAGTGTAATATCTTATACTTAAATCTAGAACTGTTGAGATGATTTAAAGAAACTAGAAGTTAAAAAATTAAGTCTGCCGCTGGATTTTTGACAGGAGTTACTGTGCAGTGAATCTTCTGTCATTTCAGTAGACAGCAATTCACGTGACAGAAGACATAGGACGATGAGTGAAATAATGTTTTAATTTTCTTGGGATAGAAAATTAAATCTGTTGCCATTTATTTACGTTTGAATACTTACATATTCTAGACGACATGATAAAATAAAACTCTTTACTGCTTTGCAGTGTCAACAGACTGCATCACTGCAGTGCACCTTGGAGTATGGAAGTCTTTAATTCTTGACTGTAATTTCAATGATGCTATTTGATTTTAATTGTAACTTCTTTTAGGAGAACAAAGTCCAGAGGATTTAAGTATCCTGTACTCAAACAGAGCAGCATGTTACCTCAAAGAAGGGAACTGCAGTGACTGCATTCAAGATTGTAACAGGTAAATTGAAACCTCCCATGTAGAACAACATTCCTGGTGATGATTAAACATTTTAACTGATATATTGCTAGTGCTGTTTCACTCAGAACAGTATCAATAAAGTCTGATTCCCTGTCTAAATGAGAGATACCTTTGTTACATAAACAATCACATGGAAACTAGGAAAGGAATAACTTTTCTTTTACTGTCTTACTGTGTAAGGGCAGTTTTTAAGCTTATCGTGTACACAGAAATGCATAGCAGGATTAAAATTGTTAATATAAAAGCAGGTTTACAATTGTATTCTGCAGTAACTTATATATAAAAGCTTTGTTAAATCAAATGCTTATCACACTATTGGAAGTTGCTTTTGAGCACATGTATGGTGTATGTGTTCTCTGTCTTTGTTTTGTTGTTTTGGTTTTGGGTTTTTTAATGTATACTTTACATAGTTATAAACAGTAATTACAGCTGCTAAGGAATTGAAGTAAAACCCTTTCTGGTTATTGTGGCTTTTAAGGGTACAGGAGTTAGAGAAGGTCAGACACCTTCAATAACTTCCAAACACTGTGTGCCACTAAAGTATTACTGTATTTTTGATGTTTTGGGGTTTTTCGGTATTTCCACAGATTGAGTTTGTAATGCTGAGGCTTAAGGTGCAAAAAAAGTATCTTAAAAGAACTAGAAATCATGTTATTAATCAGTTGAGTTTTTTGTACAGCAGAACTCAACTGTTAAAAAGGCCCTCCAAAACTAAAAATAAAACATTCATGTACCTTTGTAGTACAAAACATTTAACTTACTATAGATATTCTACCTGACAGAATAAGTTTTCTGAAAAAAATAACTCAGTAGCAGTATTTTGTTGAAATAGATGCAGGATCACAGACAGCTGGCCAAGATAGCCATCACATTTTTCTGTTTAGGAAGTGCAAAGTGTGTAAGACTTGAGCTGAAATCAGTAATACAAAGTTTTTACGTTTTGTATTCTTACCAATTAGAAGCTTTTTTTCTTACTACTTAATGATAGTGTTCTTAATGTCATGCATATTTTCTGGATGCACAAGGACCCATGATGCTTAGTGGTAGAAATAATGCAAAGGTAGAAGTAATTTAGAGACTGGGAAGCAGAACTGCAAACACACATAAATTAGGCAATGTCAAATAAATCTGCAGTAGGCAACACAATATAATAGATGATCTACAAACAGGTTACTTGATTTCAAAGTAAAAAATGATGTAGGGTTATATTAGGAAAAACCTCCCCTTGAACACTGCTTGGCATTGCAAGAGGTTGCCCAGAGATGCTGGGCAGAGATTCCTGTGGAGGTTTTCAAGGCCCAGCTGTATCAAGCCCTGAACAACCTTGTCTGGTCTTGGAGCTGGCTGTACCTGTAGCAGAAAGTTGGGACATGTCAGTCTGGATTGCTTTATGACTTCATGAAATCAAATTAGACTCACGTAATTTCACTATTTCAAACGTTTTTCTCTCTTCAGCAAGAACAATTGAAAAAAAAGGTAGTTGCTGAGAAATAAAGCCTTTGTGTACTGCTTCATATTGCTGGAAAAGTGCATGGTGTTCAGAAGTTCTAATTGCACAAGGTTGATCTCCGTGTTGACCAGACAGACAAATGAAAAGTGTAAACAGATAAAAGACAGGCAAAAACCTAAAGGCTAAAGAAAGACAGGTGCATATTCATGTCCTACTCAATGGGGTTTTTAAGTGCATACTTTCATTTAAGGAAGATGAACTGAAAGTCATGTGAGCAAAAGCACCATATACTTGAAATCCTTGTAGTTGTAGGCATGACTTAAGAAAAATAGCTTTTGCTCTTAAGCAGGTGCAATTACATTAATCATATCTTGGTGATGAGAAAAGTTTTCCAGATGAAGATAGGGCTTTGAGTAAAGTAAACTGTAGTAAAAGCACTAACAATTTCAAAACTGAGTGTAATTTGGGGGTTTATATGAACCACTTAGGCCCATTTTCCTTAGTTATTTTACTTTAAGTGCCATCTAAAATCACAGAATTACATATAGTTGTGTATATTATGAAATAGTTTTATTATTTTTATTTCAGTTACTCTTTTTCAATCCTTCATTTTGCTTTTTGTTTTCTCCAGAGCTCTGGAGCTTCAGCCATTTTCCCTTAAGCCTCTTCTACGCCGAGCAATGGCAAATGAGTCAATGGAGCGGTATCGACAGGCATACATTGATTATAAAACAGTCCTACAAATAGACAGCAGCATCCAAGCAGCAAATGATAGTGTTAACAGGTAACTCCACACAGAACTTTTCTTATAACAGTCAAAATAGAAAAGTAGAATTCAAATTTGTTTGTTTTACACGTGCCCTCTATTCTGTACCCTCAGAGTTGCTGTACAACTAGTACATTATAACTAGAAGATCGGCTGTTCATTTAGTTGTTTTCCCATAATTTCAGTTTTCCTCTCCTAGCAGTGAGTCCCTTTTCTGTTTTTCAAAAATGTAATATTGGAAATACTTTAAGGTTGGGTTTTTTTTTTACTAGTGCTTCTACTTGTTCTCTTTCTTAACTTCTATTTTATACTACATAAAGTAATACTTTAAGGTCCATGCCTTTTCTCTGACATCCCGTTTCCTTTTCATATTAACAGTCTTTCTGTGGCAGTTGGAGATTTCTGTTAAGTGTGAATCCCTCTGCATGCTGCAGTTGTGGAAATACTGAAGTAGCTTTTTAGTGGTTGGCTAAAAATCTTAGAGGTGTAAAAAATGTAACTTATTATTTTCAGGTATTCATGCTTTAAACATTAGTTCTTGCTGACAAGAGAGATGTTTGAATTTCTCTGATTATATTTTAATAGTAGAAAGTTGAAAACAGAACAGCCATTAATCACTGAGCAGGAACCCACATATGTGTAACTTTTACAATGGAATCTAGTACAGTTTTTTTTTTCCCTAAGGCACTTGCATTATTCATTAAAAAGTCCATAATATCTTTCTTTAAATTCTGCTTATTTGACCAGAGGAAATCGTGACACTTTATCATCTCTTAGATGTCCTGTTTTTTTGGTAACACAACAAATTAGTTAGTGATCTTCTGTATCTCTGGTGGTAATAAAGCATTTGGATTGGTGGAATAACTGCTTTTTCTAGTACCTGTGTAATTACTGCACTTTTTAGAAATCTCATTGGCTTGGAACTTGCTTAGTAATAAGCTTATTTCCCTTTTCCCCTTAACACTCTTCCTTTTCTCCTCTCTAGGCCTTCCTTATGTTTTTAGCTTCACTGTTCATTACTCTTTCCTCCCTGGCAACCCATCACCTTATTTCAGCTGCTTCTTCCTTCTTCTCTTCTGCTGGTAATTCATTTTTGCTTGCAAATTATTAGTTTCTAAACCATAGACCTCCTGCATAATTGTACTTTAACGGTACTTTTTTAAAAAATACTTTTATCATTTGTAAATTCAGCTGAAACTGTGTATTAAAGCATTCATCTTCATTTGCAAAGTAAGTGACCTTTCTGAAAACAAATGTTGAGAAAACATTACTGCCTTTTAACTTAAAGGGACAACCCCAAATTTAATTTTTTGGGTTTTTTATTTTTGGGGCTTTTTTTTAATATTAGGAAGATCAGGTCTTAACAACCTTCTTTTATTGGATGATTTTTTTTTTTTTTAATTTTCTGTGGGAAGCTGGATAGGGATGCTGTAGGATGCTGACAGGAAAAGCTCATCATCCTACTTGTGTCTGAGGGTGGGTTTGATAAACCATGTTGAAGCTTGTCTCTCTGTGTTTACATAGCTAAGCAGTCTTTCCAAAAAACCTTAGAATCAATTGCATATTTTTAATACTCATGTAAAAGACAAGAAATTTTAATATAAAGCCTTTACCTGATTATTATGCAATCAAAAGGAAATAATTAAGAGTTTAGGTACATAATGCAAACAAGCATATACAGTTATTTGACCGTTTATCATGTTGATTAGATGATGTTAAACTGTGTCATTTATTGGTTTCTGAGGTGATTTTTTAATATAAACTGGAAGGACTGTCTCTGTTAATGGTGTGTGCCAAATAACTGGAAATTGCATTTCAAGCATGCTTTTAATTAGTGGCATTTTCCTAGCTTTGTGAACATCCATGGATGTCCTACTTTGTGTATTTTAATTTCCTCTTGAGTGTTTTATTATTTGCTTTTCTCTGTTGGAAGTACAGAAACTCTAATGTGTGGGAATATATTTATGCATTTCCTCTTACTAAATTGAAGTTTCATTCCAGTTGTCTCAATTCCTTTAGTATCAGTGAGCAAAATTGCATGAAATGACTTGGGAGCTGTTCTTACAAGGTCCCGCATGAGTACTGTGCTGCAGAAAGAAGTTTGTGATCAACTGCAGAACTGCAGGATTATTGGGTCAAGTTGGAGTGTTGGTGGAGGGAAATGAGTGTATTGGTCCCAGCTTTTTCAACAGGCACCTGTGGTTTTTAAACAAGCATGGCTCACATTTTTGCAAAAGGCTCTGCTTACATTATGATACTACAAAAAGTCAGTTGATCATCAGATACTGCAGGATTCTTTCTGGGGATTTTGATGAATTAGAGTTTCTTCCTCCAACTTTTTTAAGCCCATTATGATAAATGAAAAAACAAATAGGAAATCAATATGACTGATTTCCTGTAGAATTATTCCATTGTTTTCTGTGAGAAATATCTAAATGTAATTAATTGACATGTTAATATGAAATGTACTGTTTTGTTGCCTAATAAAACAACCTGAGTAAATCTTTGGGTTGTTCTATTTATCATGTTGTGCTACATCTCTTTTTGGCAGTTGAGTTCAGGCTATCATTAAAATCCTAAAGTTTTAGTAAAATAAGAGCAAAGCAGTACTTGGGCAAGCCACATTGTCCTATAAAATACTTAGGAATGGTACAGGCAGCAGAGAGCCTCTGCAAGGGCATAAGCAGTTAGAACATGTTAAAATAGTCTTTTTCAACCCTTAGAAAGCAAAGAAAGAAACTACATTATACTCTGGAATGAGATATTCTGTGAGTGAAGAAACTTACTTTCAAGTCAAAGCCAGATGTATTTTATGCAGCATTGTGTAAGACATAAATCACTCATTATATAGCTCTACAAATAGACTTTTTAGTCTCTGTCACTCTTTAAAATATTTTGGTAATTTCAGTTTTACATAAAGGAGGTTAGAACTGGTGCTGTTTCTTGTATCAGTTTTATGATCAAACCATAATGGGAAAAGAATATAATCTTGAGTGCTCTGAGTCTGTTGCCAAAGTGTTATACTGATGCTTTTTTTACTTTTAATAGCCGTTATTAAAATACTTAATGAAAGTAAGTGAGAAAACTCCATTGGGTAATTTATGTTCATTCTGTGTTCTTCTTCATGTCATTTTCAAGGTTCTTAATTTTTGTTTTGTATGTGTGTTCATGTAGTATGTTTTTCACACCTGATATAATAATTTCAGTTTTAATTGCTGTAGTATCAATGTAACTTGCTTTGCTACCCAATTCAAACTTCTCCTTTGTTAAAGTACAAGTTAGACTTACTACCAGTTGAACTTGATTCTTAAGCCCATTTTGAGATTAGGAAATGTTTATCTCACTCTTATTCTCATAATTGTTTGGGGTTTTTTTTAAACCCTACAAAATTTCAAAGGGAGCCATGAAATCTTAAATGGCTTCACTTACTATGTCTAACAGTCTCTTTCTCCAAAAGAGAAAAAGGTAATGGGAAACTCCCACTTAAATAGATTTTGGACTGAACCACTCATATATGGAAATAGTTGATATATATATATATGTGTGTGTGTGTGTTGGTTTAAGAAAGACTAAACAGTCTTTATATATAATTAAAATATTTTTAAATGAGGCCTGATTGATACATTTCTGACTATGTAACTATAAAATGCAACTTAATGTAGACTAGTTTGTGACCTGCATTGCTTTTTTTAGGCAGTTGTTGTGGAAGAGGTTTCATTGGACATTTGCAAATTTAAGTATCACATTTTGCCCAAGAATATTGTAATCTACACTTACTACAAGTAACACCTATGAACAGCTGAGAAGAGTAAGCAAAATACATACATGGAATTTTTTTTTTGTTTTTATTTCCTGGATGTGGTACGCAGCATTTAGAGCTTGCAGAATCAATCATTGGCTTAAATATTTACAGATCATGCTGAAGTCATTTTTTCTTCTGAAGGGCAGTATAATACTCAAAAGTGGAAAAAGTCTAAATCTTAAATGGATACAATGCTGTTGACTGCTGTGACAATATTTTTTAAAATTAGTTTTAAGGATAATTGTTTGGGGTTTTTTTAATTAGAATATTGCATCATTTAATTAGGTTGTAAGTTATTAAAGTGTGAGTTAAATGTGTAAAAAGTCATGTTGGTGGGGCTGTTCTTTTTCAGAATAACGAAGACTTTAATAGATCAGGATGGTCCCAGTTGGAGGGAGAAGCTGCCGCCAATTCCAGTTGTTCCAGTTGCTGCTCAGCTACACAGGTGGGATGGAGGAAGCCTCACTTCAGAGAATAAGCCAAGTACTGTAGACATCAACAGAGAAGAACAATTGCAGATGAATCGTATGTATAGCTAATGCAAATATACATTCAGAAAAAAAAAAACCTAATTAGA
This sequence comes from Erpornis zantholeuca, assembly GCA_013400515.1. Lineage (NCBI taxonomy): Eukaryota > Metazoa > Chordata > Aves > Passeriformes > Timaliidae > Erpornis > Erpornis zantholeuca. The sequence goes on from VZTN01012973.1 coordinate 18,373, forward strand.
AAATAGAATACATTTTAACAGTGTCAAAGAAACTGCTTTAGAAAATACCTTTTAGAGACCTTTGTGAAAATCCAAAGTAGGTGACTGTCATTTATGTGATGGAGTTTAATGTGCTCTGTGGAGTAGAGTTACAGTAATTTTTTTAAACCAAGTGATGTAGTCTGCAGCATGTAATTTCTGAAGTTATATAAAAGCAGCAGAAAAACTCATTGGCAAAATAGCAGGATCACCAAAGCCCAGGTCCTGGCTCTGTGTGGGATACCCCAAGAGTCACACTGTGTGCCTGAGAGCATTGTCCATGTCCAAACCCTTCTTGAACTCTGTCAGCCTTGGTGCTGCGACCACTTCCCTGGGGACTGTTCCAGTGTCCAGCCACCCTCAGGGTGAGGAACCTTTTTGTGATACCCAACCTAAACCTCCCCTGTCTCTGCTTCACTGAGTCCAAGTCACTGGTCACAAGAGTGAAGAAATCAGTTCCTGCCCCTCTGCTTCCCCCTGTGAAGATGTCGAAGATCTCAGTGAAGTCTCCCCTCAATTTCCTCCAGGCTGAACAGACCAAGTGACCTCAGCTGCTCCTCATACAGCTTCCCCTCCAGACCCTTCACTATGCTTGTGGCCCTCCTTTGGATGCTCTCTGATGGCTTCATGTCTTTCTTATGTTGGGGTGCCTAAAACTGCCCCCAGCACTCAATGTGAGGCCACACCAGTGCAGAGCAGAGTGGGACAATCCCCTCCATTGCCTGACTGGTGATGCTGTACCTGCTGCCCCTCAGGACACGGGCATTAGTGATTTCCCTGACATCATAATAGAGTTATAACAGAGTTTTCCCCCAGAACACCACCACCCAAACAAACATCCAACTTTGGCAGAAGACATTGAAGAGACATGTTTCGAAGATGCTCTGGACTTTTCTATATGTAAACACTGAGTGCTGAATTCTAGGAAACTACTTTCCTTCCTGACTTTTTTTTCCCTTCATTGCAATTTCCATTTTTCTCCTTCAATAAATTAAGGTGAAGGAAGCTCTCTGATTCAGTTGTTACTGACATTAAATACTCTTTTTGCAAAGGCTTTAACCCTATGATTCCTTATTCAAGGATTAGTTGGTTTCCTTTTGAGCTCATTTCAATATAAAGTAATATTGAAGATAACCTCCCCTCGATTAATACAGGGGTGACTGCAGTTTGTAACTGGGCTGTTGGCCAAATATGTAACAGTGATGGGGTCTGTAGTGCATTACTGCAGTACTGAAGGTCCTCCAAGTGCTTGGCAGCATTTTGATGCAAAACATGTCTCAATGCTTTTCAAATAGAGCAGGCTTCGTTTAAGCTTTGTTTTTAGAAATACTAAACAATGATTGTGTAACTGTTTTCTTCACTGAAGGCTGACTCTAAGGTTCTGGTTGCCTTCTCAGGCTTCTACTGCATCAGTGAGACCTGACAGTGATAACTGGTACTGAAAGGCTGCCAGCAATAATGTTCAGTCAGTAGTTAAGCCTTACTGTTGGCTGACACTTTTCTGCAACAGTTGTGTATTTTTCTTTGTGATTTACAACTTGAGTTTTAATTTCGTTGTGTGTTTCATTTTGGTTTTTTTTTCCCCAAGTCCACATGTAGTTTTCTGGCATAGGAAACTGCCATGTTTCCATGAAAGAACTCAGTGAGTTTAATTATTGGTTAAAATTGTTGGTTATATCAGTGTTGAGAACCTGAAGCTTGGCAAGGGCTCATATTCTTCAGAGGATGCAAAAAGTAGGTTATTTCATTATGATTTACTTAGAGCTATGTTGCTAATTTTTGTTTGCTCACAACAGAGGCATGAAGCTGCAGTCGGGATCAATTTTTCACTGCAAACACAGCTAAAAACTGTAGCCTAACCCAAAAGCATCTGCAGCAAATGATGTGGAATTAAGAAGAAAAGCAATTATGGAATAACACAATATTAATTTTTTAAAAAAGTATAGTTAAGTGTTTTCCAGGTTCCTCATTGCATCTTTCATAAATAGTTATTAGGAGAATTTTACTGATGTATCCCTAACTCCAACTGATACGATGATTTGTTTGTCATTGTCAATTTAGCATAGTAATTGTGGTAGTTGATTGCAAAGAGAATATTAGATCACATTATAGCTACCTTGGTGTGATGGTGAAGATCTGGAAGGCCTTTAATCCTGCTGATTAAATCTCCACCATTGGAAAAGCAGGGTCTTGTTGGAGACAGGTAGGTCCTCTCTACGACCCAGAAATTGTGAAAACTTAAAGCTGTCTGTTGCATTCCTGTTGTTTTCAGCAGAGTATTTACACTGGTGGATGGGGAAGTATTTGTTGAGCCAAATGTATCTGGTGGTTTATGCCTTTGTCAGAGCAGCAGTGGAGGCTGGGGACAGGAATGGCCATGTGCAGACTGACAGAGACTCCACTGCCAGGCGTTAATCCTTAGTCTGCACAGATCATTCAGCTACCCTTAATGAACTGACCTTATGTAACACTTTGATCCTTCTGTGGTGTAGGTGAGGAAGCTATGGAGAAGTTCAAGAGGTTGAAAAATGAAGGGAATGATTTTGTAAAAATGGGGGAATATGAAGAAGCTGCAAATAAATACAGTGAGTGCATGAAGTTAAATACTGAGGAATGTACTGTCTACACTAACAGGTAAAGATCCAAAATCTTAATGCTGCTTTGTGGGATAACAGTAGTTATATTTTCTCACTGCAAATAGAGATTTTGCATCCCTTCACTCGTCATTGTGAAAAAGGGATTTTTTTTTTTCCTACTTGGCAAGTGTTTATCATAACAAAATCCATTTCTTGTAAAACAACATTTTTCAAGGGGAGCAAGTATTAATGTCACTGATACATATCTTAAAATTGTCTATATAAATAAAGTAAGCAATAGTAGGTGTTATAATTAGCATAGCATTTTGCAGCATTTTTTGAGAACACCAGTAGGATTTGAATTAAAAACTTAACATGCAGTAGCAGTATCTCAGATACAAAGAGTAATAATTCAGAGAAAATGTACATTCTGAGAAAATTAAAGTAAGAACAGTCATACATCAGCATCATTTTAAAGGTTGACCTAATTCAGCAGTATAATTCTTTATGCTGTAATCTTATCAGCTTTTACAAACTAAGAAGGGATTTGATTAGACCAGTACTTGAATAGGAGAATTCCAAGTAATAATTAGGTACAGAGAGCAGTGTTGTTTATTTAATCCAGAGCACTTTTTTACCCAGAATGGCTGTATAAAATCCCTATTACATTAACCACTATACTGTCATATTATACTAACATGGGCTCTGCTTTTAAAATACTTGCATATCTACTTAACACCAAACACTTGAATTTTGACTTCTATTGCAGGAATTGGCCTTCTCCAGTGATGTTCTTGATAGTTAATGGTTTTATGTACTTTAAAAAAAATCCATTGAGACTGAATTGTGTGAAGTATTGTAATTAACATTTGCAAGTCAGATAATGTTGGCACTACAGCACTGTAGAATTTACTTATATTGCAGTATATTCTGTTTTTCTGTGTCAGAGCTCTCTGTTACTTGAAACTGTATAAATATGAAGAGGCTAAGCAGGATTGTGATCATGTTCTTCAAATAGAAGATTCTAATATTAAAGCTTTTTATAGAAGAGCATTAGCGTACAAAGGATTACAGGTGAGGAAAAGAACATGGCAGGTATTCTTAAGCACTTGTAAACTTGCTTATCCTCTTCAAAGGCAATGGGTAGTTGCTGTCAGTGGGTGAATACAAAGTACTCAGTGTGATGATTTATTACTTTGTAGAGCATTAGGCATACATACATAAACATATATATATGTTTATATAAAATATATAAATATTTTTGTTACATAAAACCCTGCATGCTAATGTAATAATTTGAGAAAATATAAGAATATTGTAATAAATAAGGTTCGAGTGGAGATTGATTAAGCAAGTTTCACATCTGTTCTAATGTTCTTGTATTCTCCTTCTGGGTATCCCAGTCTGTTTTATCTGTTAAGGAGTTTACTATAACTTCGCTGATGACAAATGGATTCTCTCCAAGTCTGTCTTCATCTGTCCAACCCAAAATCTCAAGCTGTCTTGGCATCTGCTCATGTTTAAGTGCCTGACATATTAAACCAGGGTTTTAATTATCGTTGTTTTCTCTCTCCCCCAAACACATTACAACCCTTTGTCAGTGCTGTACTTTGTCACTCTGTGGCAGGGTTAGTATTCAACCTTTTCCTTTCCACTTGCACGGTGGTGGTGTCTCTAGAGCACTCATCTGATGCACAGTTTTTAGGGTATCCTTTTACCTGAACATCATGAATGCAGCCACATTGTTCATATCCATCCTCCAAATCTCATGTTCCATCATTTGAACCATGTTGTTCCATTTGTCCCTCCTTCTGGTGGTTCCCCATCTTCAGTGATGTTAGATTGGCCTTTACACTCCATAATTCTCCCATAGCAATCCTTGTTCTACCCATCAGCTCTTACTTGGTGTTGAATTATCAGCTTCCTGTTTCTGTAGGCTCATGATGGCAGCTCTCATCTCCTGCTTTGTATTAAATTCACAAGTGTCTTTAAACAGGCATCTGAAGTGCCTTCTTCCATGTTGCAGGAGTGGCCTGGAGGTCCACCAAGTTTTATCATCGTCCTTCAAATGAATGGACACTTAACCTCAGACCTCCGTTATGTTTGGTATCTTAACAAAAAACTACCTGGTGGTGTCTCAGCTTACAAATCATCTGAGAACATGTTTCTGCTTAGCAGCATATCAGCCTGTTGTCATCCCATGTTATAATTCCAAATGCCAGTCCTAGGAATGTGATACATTTTTTCCTCTGTTGCAATAGCTCTGAAATTTTGAAAGTGTGAAAAGTCCTTACTTTGTGTCCTGTTTTTTCTATAACTGTACTAAGATACCTGGTATTAATAATCTCTAACCTTATGTCATTGCACTGATAAAAAATCGGTATAAATATGAGTACATAGTGATTCTACCAAACAGAAAAAAAGGATATTACACACTCATGAAGAAGGTTGAGAATTGGAGAAATAACTTCTGCTTTTTTGCATATCCTAGAAAAAAAGTGCTATTTTTGTATTACTGAAGACAACCCGAAACATAGTGTTCATAAACCCCTTCAGAACAGTCTGAGCTGGGAACTCTAAAAATATTTTATTGTGGTTGGATTTAATGCCCTTATTATTGCTAATTTCAGGGGTGCAAGTGATAGGTAAAACCAGAGAGAATAACAGAAGTGATCTGAAGTTGACAAATGACTCTCTAATGAAAATTTTTATGAACTAAAGGCATGTAGTTTGGCAAAGACCTAGCTAGGGTGGGAAGTGTTATTTGTGTATAAACAGCCAGACATTAAACCACAAAAGCTGCAGTGGAATTTAATGTAGTAAAGGAGGGAGATTTTTACAGGTTTACCAAGTTGTAGTTAAGGGAAGATCAGGAAAAATGTTAGTGAGATGCATTAGGCCTGTGACATAGGACACAGGACCCCAAACATCATCTCCTACAGCTGGTAGTCCACTCTCTTGCTTTGGGTACAGTCATCTTGTATGATTTTTGTTGGGCAGTCTGGGAGGCTGTAGTTTTAAATTCAGTGGAGTTGGTTGCTGACCCTTGCTATTGTTTTCAGAAGTCTGTTCCAGAATCTCATTTCTCTATAGCTGTGAATCCTCACAGCTGTAATTCAAATTATTTAAATTAAGTAGTATTGGCTTTCTCATGAAAGCAACCTGGTCCCTTTGTGCATTCCTTTGTTAGGGATACGTAATTCTCATTCTCTCATTGTCCCTTTGTGACCTGGCATGCTTCAGTTCACCTGGTGACATCCTGCAGCCTCTCTGCACCTTGAGTACTGGCCACCAGTGTGGAATAAAATACCCTCTGTGGGAAAGAGTATGAGTGACTTGGACACTGGCTCCTCTGTTACAGTTGAGGTGCTGAGGAAGTACCTCAGGTGGTACATAAGGATTTTTTTTTCCATGATAATACAAATGATTTAATAGTAACCTTATGATACTGCTAGGGAACAGAAGAAATACTAGACCACTCACACAAGAAATTCTCTTGGTCTTTTACTGTCTGCATGGTCTTTTGCTGTTTACTGCTGTGTTTCATGTTTTTTTTTGATGCTCCAGCCCTTGAGATGTCGTGATTTTTCTATGTGATAATTCCAGTCTTCCTCAACTGATGCTATTAACTTCATCCCTCCAGAAAATTTAGTCTAAAAATAGGAATTTATATGGAAAAAAATTGGAAAGAAAGCATTAAACAAATTACAAGACTGATTATTGAGGAACTGTGTCCTAATGGCACTCTCTCAGTGTCTTTGTCCTAATCTTGTTTAGCCCAGAGTTCATAACATAATCCCAGTCTTCTCAAGTATTAGCAAAATTTCACTGTAAGAGATGGTCTATTGGATTGGAGGCCAGGAAAATTAGATATCTCTTTAATCAAAGCTCAATTTAGCTCTCTTATGGGCAAAGCAAGTCTGCAGACTTGCTGGACTCACACTATATTCATTGTGAAGCAGTGTTACACTATAAGCAATTATGCTTAAAAGCAGCAAACTTCAATAATTTTCTCTCTGTTACAGGCAGTAGGTTTCTGAGAATAAATTATATTACATACTTAATTGGAAGGATTTAGTCACAGAGTATTAACTGAAACCCATTCTCATTTCCTTTTTCCCTTCTAATGAAATTCAGTATCAGTATTCAGATTATTTTTGTCTCCTTAGTGTCCAGATCCCAGTTTTTTTACCTTTCTTACTTGTTTACGACAGTATGGTAGTTCAGATTTATTTTTCTAGTGATGTGCTTATGAGAAAAATATTTTCTTCTGTTCACAGAATTATGAAGCTAGTGTTGATGATTTGAACAAGGTACTTCTAATAGATCCAAATGTTCTTGAAGCACAAAAGGAATTAGAGGAGGTAACCCAGCTGCTTGACCTTGACAGCAGTGCTGGAGCTCGCAGTCGGCAAAAGCAAGGGAAGAAAATAACAATACAAGAGGTGGTATACCTGTTCATTTTTTAAAAGCAAACACAACAGAAGCCACACATTTGAAGAGATAATATTAAAGCTTTTGTTTGCCCATCTTGAATCTATGTCTTTGGGGGGATGGTGGTGTATTTTTCATGTTATTTTGAGGGCATATTAGAGGATTTTTACATCTGATAAAGCTTGGACTGCTCACACATGTATTCAGGACTACAGCAAAAAGGAAATAGTCCATTTAGATGGCACTAAACTTGAGGATATGCTCCTTGTAAACAAAAGCTGCTTAAACTTTGAAATATATGCTTTACAGAATGCAGCTGTGAAATATAAAGTTTTGCTTTTGAAGCCTGTGCCTCTGGGGCTGTGCTGACAGAGGTCTGTGGTCAGCAGATGTGCTGGCTGCTCCTAAGCTGGTCCTAAAGTTATGGGTCTGAAAAATGAAATCCTACCCTAAAGAGCAAGAGTAAAATATATGTAGGATCTTACAAAAGAAACACAGGATGTAATGTTACGTACAGGATCAAAACATCAGCTTTGCACAGTTCTGGGTAGAATTAAGTGATGAAAGGATTTTCTCAGTCATCTGATATTTTTGGATTTTAGATTTGCTGGTCGTTTAAGCATTCTTTTCCCCCTTTTCATTTAAAAATATGTAGTTAAAATACATAGTTACCAGTCTGTACAGTGATACCGTAACTCGATAATGTAATTTCAGAATGTGGTATAATGGAAGCTGCAGTTACTAATATAGGAAAAAAAAAATGTTCATAAAGTACTTCACATTGTCACGAGCTCATGGATTTTATGTAACTGGCATAAGCTGATATAGTGTTAGTTAAGCTCTGAGTTGCAACAAACAAAGGGACCTGGAAAGTGTTCAGAGGAGGTTTGGGAAGTGACCACATTGTTCAGAGATCAGCTAACTCCATTGCTGGCACTGGTAATTTTTCTAGGGGTGATGCAGGAGGCATTTTTTGCTGTTTGCTGTCATAGTTACAACTGCCCCTGTGGAGAGGCTCCTCTTTTTTACCTGCTGTAGTACAAGGTAGTTCCAAGAAAACAGACTGCAAAGAAAAATAAAATTAGAAAAATAATTCATCAGCATTTTTCCATGTTAATCAAGCTATAATTATATAAAAGACAGAGTTTCTCCCTTGATTCTAAGGATTGTTGAAAAATAGAACAAAATGTCTGTAAGCCAGGTGCAGTATTTTCCAAAAATTACTTATCCCCTGTTCTATGCAATACAGTATCTTCAGACTTTTCAAAATACTTGCCATTGAGACACCCTGTTCAGTAAGTTTTAGTCAGGTTATACTAATTTCACAACTCTTGATGGCTTGAAATAAATTTTAGCAAATGTATTTTGCTCCATAGTTAATTTTCTAGTGACTGATTAATGAAACTTCATAGAGGCTGCAGTCTCAGGGAGAAGTTAGGTGGATAGTGAGGCAGTTTACCCATGCTGAGCTTTCTCCTTCCACAGCAAGTCTCCAAACAACAACCTCATCCAGCTGCTGTGTGCCTGTACTGCCCTGGAGGCACAGCAGAGAAATGAAACATAGGTGTCTGCTACCTTGACTCCAATTCTCTTTGTCCTTTAGAATTTCACATTTAATCTTTGTGTAGAGTCCTCATTTCTCCTACAGCACTCCCTTCTCCAATGCTCTCCAGGTGTGATTCCTGGTGCAGTGCCAAGCACTGAAAGGCAGTGTTAAATACACACTTTTGACTATGAGCCTTTACAGGTGAATTAGAGAGCTGCTGTTCTGGGGGCAGTAGGACATGGAAGAACAGAGGTGCCTTTCTTTTGTGAAGAGCAGGATGCCAGCTTCAATCCAGTGATATGATTGATACATGCAGTTTATGAAGCTTCAGGTTATCTCTGTGTCCACATTAAGTGATCTGTTGCCACTTTCTTTATGAAGGTGACTGAACCTGATGAATGGGAAGAGAGACAATTTGCTACATCAGAAGATGCTGAGACTCATCACATTCCTGCCGAGGGAACTGTTCCAAAGCTTGTGCCACGACAATCCTCTGGGAAACTCCGTGTCTCTGAACCATCCAATGCTTATGACTTTGGTCAGGTTATAAATGCAGTGATTGCCAATAAGGATAAAGCTGCTTGTGCAGATCTTTTAACAATTACTGATCCAAAAAAATTGCCAGTGCTGCTAAGTAACAAAATTGAAGGAGAAATCCTTTTGATTTTTATCCAGTCATTGGAACATTATATAGCTGGAAAAGATCCTGGCCTTGCATATCAGCACCTTTTCTACTTAAGCAAAGCAGAAAGATTTAAGGTAAGAACCTAGACTGAATGTGGACTTAAATTGCACAGAAATCTTATAGGAAATTTTCATATCTTAAAAGGAAGCAACGCACAGATTTTTGTATCTCTGTCAGATACTATGATTTTCAGTCAGCCTGTGCGATTTTAAAATAACTTGTTGGTTTGTTTTTTTTTTCAGGTGGTGCTGGCCCTTCTTAGCAAAAATGAAAAAGAAGAGGTGCAGCAACTGTTCGACTTACTTTCAGAAAGCCAGAGTGATCAATACTCATTGGAAGACCTTGACAGCCTTAAAAAGGTTTATGAACTTTAAGAAGTTAAAGTTTATTGGCTGCATGCATATAGTTCATATGTAGAAGATGAATGAATGAACTCTGCAGACTTGCCTGGATTCAAGTGAGTCTTTACCTGGACTGCTGGAATTCTATTTTGTTTTGACAGCATATGCACATTTAAAACTTGCTGTTCTTTTCTTCTTGTAGTTGTATGCATCTCTAGAATTTAATGCCTGTCTCTGTTAAGTAAGAGAGTTCATTTAATTTGGCATACTGATTTTATTTAGATTGTTAATTATATACAGAAAAATATATTTTACATTATATATGCAATGTGATGGTCATCACTTGCTACATAATTTTGTGAGTTCTATGTTCTTGTGATAAAGAATTGTCTTCAAAATAAACAGGTCAGTTAGCAGTAACTTCACTAAAATGAGTTTACAAAAAGTATTGACATTTTTCAGAAAGTTACTATAGACCATCTGTTTGTTCGCTATTCCTGGTCTGTACAAAACAGATTTAAATATTTTGGCTCAATAGATCTTAGTAACAAAGGTGAATGAATAATACATTAGCTTGTCATGGAAACAATTATTAAATGGATGGCTATGTTTTTAACGAGTAATTTTTAGTGCACAGAGAATTACTTTTCTGCTGTGTGTGCCAGAGGATGGCTGGTTTTTTGACTTTTTTGGGGCAGTGACAGAAGAACAAGGGGGTGCACTTCACAATAGAAATATTTAACTCTGAGTTTTGTTACCAGATTATTTAAAATACCAGCTATTTCTGTTTACAGATATATTTATAAAACTAAAAAGTAAAACAATTTTTTGGACCAGTATGTTTTGGTTTTTTTTAATTTCAGGCATTACTTATATTTTATATTTGATTCTGACAAAGTTCCTTCAAAGGTGAAGCTTTTACATTTTTCAAATACCTGATGCCTTCTTTGCACAGATGATAAAAATGTAAATCAGACTCACTTAGCACTGCAGAGATATCATTTAAGTACATTGGTCTAATGAAAATCTTTCTCAGGTATATATTAATTAATAAAGTTTTTTTCTTGAAAGTACAATTATGGATTCTTCTCTCATTCAATACTCTTGAGGCTTATAATTGTGATGTGGATTATGAATTTCATCTCGGAGTGCCAAGAATGAGGCTTTTGATTCCTAAAGCATCATCAGTACAACTGAGAATTAGTAAGTAACAGGTTTTCACTTTCTGTGTGTGTGATCTCCTCATATTAAGGCAGAGCCTGAACTTCAGCTGGTTGAGGATATAAAACACCAACATTGCCTTCTGTCATTTTGGTCCTGCCTCATTCAGGTTTCATTGAGATTGGCTACTTTTTTAGTCAGCACTTGGGAGGGCCTGCTGGGCAGGCAGAACAATTCCAAAGCCATGGAACTTAGAAAAAAATGGAATCAAACATGTGTAAGGGACTGTACTGCTCATCTGGCCTGAACAGCTCAAGCCAAGGGCACCAGTCTTCATAACTGAAAGGGCAGCATTAGAGCACTGGAAGGCATTTTGGGGGCATGGGTACAGAATGGAATATCGATAGCTGTGGATGTCACCATTTTTTTGACAGGTAAAGGCTGCCTAAGGCTGTTCCTCTTGCCTTAGTTTGGGAAACTGCCTCAGGGCCACAAGGAGAAATCTCTGCAGCCCCCAACAGCTGCAGCTGAACAGCAAACTTGGGCTCACCTGTCAAAGACAATGTCCTTGGTCAGTTGAGGCCAAGTGGCGACTGCACAGAGGCAGCCACAGCATCCCAGGTGAGGCACTGGAGCAGCTGCTGCCCACAAGCAGCTCCTTGCTCCCCGTGGGACTTTCTGCAAAATGTGGTTTGTGTCTGTGTAATGGTCAGCAGGAGGAGCCACAGAGCTGCTGCATTACTTCTTTCCTTGCTGCATGGCAAGGGGCTCATCTCCGCTGGGCAGACACTTCTGGTCTACATTTCCAGGCAAAGGTAAGACTGTAGCTGCCACCTCAGCACTGCACCGCCTGGCCTGAGTGTGGACACAGCACCTAGATACACCAGAGTGGGCTAAGGGGGGCAAGAGCACCCCAAATGTCTTACCTGGCTTTGTGGCAGGGTGCATGGTGTTATGTGCTTGCCTTGTCACTCACCCCCTCAGTGTAAACATCCACTTCTAAAAACAAACCAACCCAACCCATCAGCAGGGGACAAGCAGGAGGAGAGCACTGGTTCTGCAGGGGATGTGAGCAGGGGAGTGAATGTGGCCCTACACTGGCAATAATGCAACCATTCACACACAGAGGACGTGGCCTGTCCAGCTGAGCTAACCAGGCCTCCAGAGACCCAGCTGCTCATGGACCAGACATCCCTGGTTTTCACACAAGAGAGAGCAAGATTCTTCCCTGGAGCCACTAAAAATATGGTCAGTGGCTAGGGAGTAGCACAGGAACAGAGGGTCACACTGTTGTTATTTTGGTCCTTTTGAGGTATTTTTGATGTTTTCCAAGAAACCAGCTAGTTCCAGGCTGAACAGGTGCTGTCACCCAAAGGGTGCAGGTGCTACCAGGGCTGTGTCAGCATGGCTGGGTTGCTTCCCTGGGCAAAAAGCTGATGTGCCAGAGGGTCACAACTCTTCACTCTCCCTAGGTAGGGATTCAGGCACTGGTGAGAGCCCAGGTACTGGCAAGCCACAGTCCATGCCAGTATGTGGGATGTATTTCCACTCATCAGAACCTGCTCTGCTTTACATAATCCAGTTGCACAAATAAAGGGCTATTCCTGTGGCTGCCAGGCCTTTCAGAAGACTTGGACTTGTTCATTACAATAAACAAAATAACATAGTTTTGAACAGCAGGGGAGAAAGCTTCTTCCTCTCTGTACATGAAGATTTATGACCGAAAAGCCACCTGAACTCTGCTCAGTGCCTATAAGCTGCAGCTGCCCAAAGGACAAAGAGCCTGCAGCTTGGAGCAGGGGCTCCCCTTGGCTGCCTGAAGGGGGATGAGATATCAATCAGCCGAGTCCTCGCTCATTCCCTAGGTGCCTGCCTGGGTCCTCCCCTTGGGAGGACATTTCAGTGGAGATGCAGCCTCCAGTGGTGGCAGTCCCATTCCTTGCAACCCTGTGCCACTTCTCCATTGCTCCTTGCTAAATGCCACCCTCATAAACACCGTCAGTGACATGAGAGTGGTTTCCCTTGTAAGCACGAGGTATTGTGAAGGGGAGAAAGCACCCATCCCACAGAATACTGTGATCAGAAATGTCTTGAGAATGGAGGCTGTGAGGAAAGGTAAGCTTGAGCCCACACAACCCCATCAGCACTGGTACCCAAACACAACCACTCTAATTTAGGCTGTTGGGAATTTTAGTGGCCTTACTGTTGAGATGGAAGCAAAAACAGTCCTTTTGTCAAGCCAGCATGCCAGGATCTGGGGCAAGGAGAGCTGTGCCTTGCAGCTTACTGGGTACCTGTGTGCAGGCAGGCACTGAGACAGTCACATCTCCAAGGTGCTCAGTTACCTGGCTTGGCACACAAGTGAGGTGAGAGCATTCATCTGCAGAGCCATCTTCCAAGACGTGGGGTTGTGTTCAGCACAGAACTTCAGTGCCACCCACAAGCTCATGGATCAAACTCCTCCTTTTCCTCCAGACCAGCTTCTTCATTACCAACTATCTTACAGCCACTTTTCTCTCTTTCTCCTGCCCTTTGAGACTGAAGGTAAGAAAGACATTGTCACCAGTCTGGGATTGTGCTTCTCACCCAAATCAGGCCTGGGGCAGAGCTTCAGCCCTCACGAGGAAACCATTCTGCTCCGACAGCAACATGGGATTATTCCATCTGAGAAGCCTGGTGTGTCACCTTTGGGACTGGTGGGAGCAGCCAAGGAGCTCTTCGGGTCTTTGTCATTTCAGAAAGTCATTCTAAATAAATCTCAATGTCATTCCAAAATTTCTGATCAGGACTGCCATACTTTCATCTGAATAAGAATATTAATGGGTTTTAAGTTCATTAATTCTAGTATTTTTCAACCTTCTGCTTGATTATCCTTATAATGCATTATTATCCATGAGAGTGGTGGCATTACTAAGTAGGCAACTATTTAAAAATCAATCTGAGTAACTGGAAGAGATGTAAGTCAGTCAAAAATCTTTATGCAACAGTAAAAAGTAATCAGCTCATACATGCAAAACTTTGTGACACTGATTGAATAAAAGGATGGATGCACAAGGCTAGATGCTTCACTACAAAAGACATGAGGAAAGCTTTTATGATAGCTTTTATCTACTTAATGCTGCAATTATCTCAAAGATTCTCAGATACAGCAGATATTAAATTTCCTCAAGATCTACAATCTGACATGAATTAGTCAAATTGGCCAGGAATCATGAAAAATATTTCTGAAAAAGAACCACCTCTCTACTGTTGGGAGACCAGATGAACACTTGATCTTTTCTGAGATTTATTTCAGTGGAAAAAAAAAAGGCTTTTCTTTATTGAATTCTTACAGTAGGTCTGTAAATAAGGGAAGCATCTTCTGCATTAGTGTATTAATGGAAGTGTATATTTTACTTTTTTACAGACTCAAAATTTGCTGCTGCATTAAATTTACTGATGCTGTTAAGACTTCCTCACATATTAAATATTACCTCTGAATTAAAATAATGGTACTATTTGATAAAATTTACTTACAAGAATAAACCGTATTTTCAATTATCTGCACAGCAAAATTGAGGACTTGAGAAATTAAGAGGTAGGTTTAAGCTTGCTGAAATAGCTCTTCCTTCTGACAGAAGTATAACTTACATATGGGTTTGGGATGAGGCAATCCAGCCTGGGCTTCTGGAATGCATCTCCATGGATTTTAGTTTCTCACTTCCCCAGCCTCTCATGATGCAGGTGAGAAAATGAGCCTAAGGAAGAGGCAGCTCAGCTGAGCAAAAAACACCAGGTGTTACCCAGAAACTCTGGCCAACCTGTGGTGTTTTGGAATGAACTCTGTGCAGGCCATGTGCATTGAGAAGAGCATCACTTTAGATGGAGAAAAACCCAGAATCAGAGTTTAGTCAGCAATCTGACTTGTGCCAAGATGGTGCAGTATTGTTTAAAGAGCTCATGCCAGAATCACATCCCTCTCACAAAACCTTTTACTGTCCTGCCTGCCAGAGAGGCAGCTCAGATTTCTTTTCATCTTAGAGAAGGCTGAAGTCATGTACAAAATGAAACCGACTTTAGATCTTGCATTTCCAAGAATCGGAGCATTCAACTTCCAAAGCACACCTAATCAAATAAAAATATTTATAGGCAGCAAGAGATAAGAGCAGTCAGCACCTTACTGGAAAAAGGCTCCTTGGGAACATACACACAAGGCTGACCAGCACAGTACAAAACAGACCACTAGGAGTCAGTATTTAGACATTTATTTCAGATATGCAGTTTACACGCATATTATTGAGCAAAACCCAATTGCAAATATACAAATACTGTAACAAGCATTACCAAATAACATAACTGGCACTAGTGTTATAAGCTATTACTGAAACTGGTGAGGATAAGTCATGGAAGAGGACTGTAGCTCATGGCATTCTTTTCATCCAACCAAACTTCCAGTAGCACCATAATGGCAATACATGAAACACAAGACAGAACATTGCTAACTGTTATTCTGAGATTCACAATTTTTTTTTCTATTTTAGTGAATTACTTAGCAAAAAAATGTTAACAGTGCAGGCGCTTTGGCCAACTTCAGCTTGTGTTCAGCTGTACAACTTCCATATGCAAAAGAAAAGGAAAAAAGCCAGCATATTTGGAACCCATCTTTGCACTTGGGCAGTCATTGCACTGCACTTAAGATTCTGGGACTGAAGACAGGCATGTCTTGCAAAGAGATGTCAAGTCCACTAAAGCCTGAGTGAGTCTTTGGTAGGCCAATACCTCATTATTATATCTATGACAGTCATTTTATTCACTAGGATTTTCTTTTGTGATCCAAGGTGGCCAAAGAGGACATTCTGGAAAACATTACAGTAAAATCCTCCAACGACCAGGCACTTCAAACCCAGTCTTTTCCAAAGGCACCAAGAATGGATGGGGCACCAATTTTCCCCCTAATGAAAGGTGACTGCATCTGCTTGTCTACAATGCTTATAAATCACTGGATTGTTACTTTACAGTTTTTATATGCTATATAGTAGCCTTATCTGCTGCATGATTGGTTGCATGAATAAATAGGTAACCCCACTGTTCTACACAGGTGATGTCTCCATTCCACCATATATTAAGTACCAATTTCTTATGTTTTGAAATTATGTAAAAGCCATAACCCTGCTCAAAGTGTACACACATACAAACACTTCTGACACAGGCTACATCCATCTGAAGATATGCAGTTCATTCTACATGCATTCTAAATACAGTGTGTCCAGTTGTGAAACAAAATTATCATTCTGAGTATTCACTGTTGAAGTATGTTTGTATAGGTCTCTGCAGGTCTTTGCTTCCCTTAAATTTAGGAGTTCACACAAGAATGGTTTTAAGTCACTAATGCTCAGCTAACACCCTTTATCCCAAACCCCATATTTTCCAAGTGAACAGTGCAGGACGTATTATTCATTTCAGCATTTAACATATTAAGAATTTACCAATTTTTATCTAAATACACCAAGTATACGCTTTCAAGCAAAGTTGTGGCAAAAATACAAAACATGGATGTATTTGTACTGCTGTAATGCACTTGGTTAAAGCCTTCGTGTCTCTTCACACAGGTGGAAGATCCATATGAAGTATTTTGCCTTATCAGACAAGTATATAGAAAATGCAGTTGTATCAAAACCTTGCTTCTGCTGGTCACCTGAAACTTATGGAAGTCGCATATGATTCAACCAGCGTTCAGACAGGGTTCTTTAGTGGCAAAGATATTTTTGCAGCACTTACAGATTTAAATTTCAGTCTGAATAGCAGTGCTTAATTCCACAGCATGTTGTGAGTGGTTGTTGTTTGTTTCTTTCAGTGTTTCACCAACCCCTAAATCTACGTCTGTCGAAGATCCATTATTAATGCTTTCCTCAGCAATGTAACTCAGCTGTGGAACATCAGTGCTTGGGGCTGTTGGAACAGGCACAGGGATTCCACTTGGCTGTGGAGAGTTTTCCAAGCGATCATTTTCCACCTCTGGGAGAACACTGACTGTGGTAAAGCGAGTGTGATAGTCGCTGGAACCATGGCTACAGGAAGTTTTCATACTTTCCATATCTGAGCAACTGAACTCAGAGAAATGGCTGGAGTGCGAATCTGCTACCGATGGAATACTATCGCTCAGAGAGGGAGAGTCAAATTCACTGGAGTTTGTGCTTTGCTGTTCCAACAGCTGAGCATCCATGTCCTCTCTCGTCTCATTAATCTTCACGCTACTCTTCTTTCTCAGCTTACCTTTGCACTTCTTCCCCGCCGTGCTGTCCTTGGACCACTTGGTGGCGCCGGCTTTGCCTTCGGGCGGGCCGGAGCAGCCGGCGGAGCCGCGCCCGGCAGCGCTGCCGTCCTCCACGCTGCTGCTCCCGCTGTGGTGCCGGAACTTGGCTGGCTTGGATTCGATATCCACCTGCACTTCCAGGCTGTTGCCTTCCCTAGAACAGGGGAGAATCCGTGAGTGCAAGTGGCCATCGGAGGGCGGAACAAACTCTTGCGGCTTTCCAACAAACACAGTGAAAGCGAGAGGGATGTATCTTTTAAAGAGAAATATTTAACCAAATAAACAGCTCAAAGGAAAACAACAAGTCTGAAAGACCAAACGCTTTACTGAGCTACAGCAATGGCATTCCTTTTTGGAAATAAGCCTGGCAAAATGTAAGCAGTCGCATGTAATTCCATTTGTAACAAAATCTGCCATTTCAAAGTGTGATTTTGAATGCAGAACAGCTGAGGCATGCTTAGAATATCCTTTAATAAGCAAGACTTTTATTTTCACCACATTTTTCTTACCTGTCCAAAGGGATGTAGGAGTTCAGGATGGATCCTGCCATTGCTTTGGTACTGGCACTGTCACTAACTGTTCCCAAGCTAACTGTGCCAGATTCTCCACTCAGACTGTATCGTTCTTTCTGCACATCTGCTTGTACTTCCAGTCTTTGAGAGAAAGAGAGAGAGTTGCACATGCTACCACAACAGTTAAAGCACACTAGCTGAAAATTAGTGTCACCTTGTAGATGGCAGTAAGTAAATAAGTCAACAATAAATAGAGTTCCTGAGTCACTCCAGTACAGATGTGCTTATTTACACTACTGACACATGTTTTCTGTTCCCACTATCAAAAATGACTATTTTTTGATTAAAACCATGAAAACAGAAATACCTCAAAACAAAACCAGATTAATTTCCTAAAGGCATCAGCCACAAGTTCAGGATTCTTTCCCTCCTGAGATTTACAAGGACAACTTCCAGGTTCTGCTACAGTTCTTTTACAGATAGTACACTATACTCTAAAAATGGTAGAAGCAATCAGAAGGGTACATAAATTCATGACATAATAGTTCCCATGTTTCCCCTGCTGCAAATTACTGCTAATCAAATAAGAGGCAGAGAATTGTGTTCTGTACTCTGCTTTATATTGTATTGCTGCCAATTGCAACAGGAATGATAGAAACCTGAGCAATCTTAAGTTGGGCTCAGCAGATAAGCCAGAAATCAAATTACAAGATTTTTTTTCCAAATGTCTTGTTTATCTGTGTTCTCACAGTGAAATTGAAGTGTTTTTGGTTTTTTTTTCAACTCTCAGGTCTTTAAAGAGGCTACATATACCTCACTCAGCAGTCAGAGCCTGAAACACCTGTCCCAGCACAAGGGGACTCTTGATACTATCCCACTGTCTTTATAGTCTCGACTGCCAAATTACCCAAAATGAGCAGTGTTGGCAGCTGATTTAAGGAGCAAATTCCATCCTGAACCCTACATGCTAAGGGTGCAGGAGAGCCAACTACCAGAAAGGTCCAAATTCATAGAAGGCATTGAGCACGTGGCAAGAAGCTGTCAGCATGGCAAGGCCAGGCACTCATCTGCCTCCCCCTCCTACCTGAAGTCATTTGAAACCCACACTCCACCCAGGTGTTCTGAAGGTACAGCTTAGTGCCTGCAGGTGACTGAACGAGTCAGCAGTTCTGACTTTTGGGTGAGGTGCACCAGAGAACAAAACTGCATTAGACATCAGCTGCCTCCCTCTGGCTTCTGCCTACAGGCAGCTCTCCTGGGGAAGCAGGAGAACAAGATCTCATGCCCCACTTAAATCAAAAAACAAATCAAACTAAACAAAATCAGAGTCTTGAGGACTGTGGTCAGGCAGTCTTGAAAATCAGTAAGTTTGTCAGGGATGAACTGTTTATCTCCCAGAGATGGTTCCTTTTAACAGGAACCAGCATCAAAAAGCAAAAATCAGAAAACCGAGGAGGCGCGTTCCCTGTGCCCACCTGCAGAGCAGGACAGGGCAGGGCTGGGAGCATGTCCCTCACCTGTTGAAGCAGTTCACCATGGCACTCCCCGAGAGGCTCCCGGTGATGCTGGCCCCGGCCAGGGCCATGGTGCTCGCCGTCTCGCTCAGGTTGTCTCGGATGGCTCCTATCCTGTCCATGTGGCTGCCGCTGGCGCTCAGGCTGCCCGTCAGCCCCCCAACACTCCCTTCCCCTATGCTGGGGTTGTGCCGCGCCTCGGCCACCGACGTGGTGTCTAGGCAGAGACAAAGAAGGCAACTCAGGTATGGAAGCAGCACTTAGTTGTTTCTAGAACGTGACCACAGAAGCTGTTTCTGAAATTATGCTGAGAAGAAGGATTTATAAAACATACTGTCATAAAAAGAGAACTTTGTAAAAAAAAACCAAAAAATCATCAACAACCAGAAATAATTTTAAAAGACACATTCCTTGGAGCTGCTATAATGGTTATGCCTGACATCACATACTTAAGATAGCAAAAAATTAACCATGGATAGGACAGGAAACATGGAGTGAAGGAATACAGAGAGACCATATCACACAGGATAGTGCCATGTAATCAAAAAACTGAAGCATCAGACCAGTCTTTAGTTTGCCATATTGAAAATAAAAAATCTAACCAGCTTCTGCAAACCAGGATTCTGGAAGAGCAGCATTAATGCTATGTTAAAACTTTTACCTGTGGAGAAGACTTCAGTCTGGCTTTGATTAAAATGGGCAAGAAAAGCTTTAATACTTGTATTACAGCCCAGCACAAAATGACACAGAGACACTATTATCATCTGAGAAGTGCACTTTCAGCAATGAGCAGAAGCAGCCCCAAATGCAAATAACTACTCTAGTATCTAAGATAGAAAACACAAGTCACAAAGCCTATATTTATAGAAAATGGAACACTGAATTTTCTTACCTACAGCAGCATTTGTTCCACCAACATTTATATCATTTTCATCATCAAATTCTATCCTGACACCTTTTCCATTGCCAGCTGACACACCACAGCCTCCACTTCGGCAGAGGGAAATTGGAACAACTCCATACACATAAGCCAGCATAATAGGAACACCAATACCTACAGAGGGAAGTATAGTCTTTCATTAAAAGTGACTTTTATTTTGGAGCCTTTCATAAAGGCAATTTAATTTTCCAAGATTACTTAATATTTGACTTATATTACACTTGAAAGAAATCAGGAGGGGGCAAAATTAAGAAATACTGGTAAACCACTAAGGTGAAATGACTGGAAAGTACTTTGAGCAGGCAGAATGTCCTCTGTCAGCACTGGTAGGAAGAAAAGCTTGATGATTAATGAATTAATACTTTCAGTATGTCCACAACATACTTTACAAACAAAATTAAAGTACTTTGCAGATTCACAAAAGCTCCACTGGGGACTGTAATAATGTTCCACCTGAGAGGAAGAAATAGCAGAGATCTATTTCAAATGTTATTCAACTAAAAATATTAGTACCTCTACTGCTTTAATAAGAGGCTTCAATTTCCATCCACTGAAGGCAGATATGGGTCTGCTATCAATTTAATAGGACTTAACATTAT
The DNA here is from genome assembly GCA_013400515.1 of Erpornis zantholeuca. Lineage (NCBI taxonomy): Eukaryota > Metazoa > Chordata > Aves > Passeriformes > Timaliidae > Erpornis > Erpornis zantholeuca. Next base: position 38,991 of record VZTN01012973.1, read on the forward strand.
TATTACTCTGGGATTTTTCAATATAAGTTTTCCTTAAAAGTAAACAACTTTGTGGAGCAGGGTGGCAGGAATTAAGGGAAACCAGTTAAAGGTACTGTAAAGCACACACAAATACACACACATCCATTCCACCACTTCGAGTGGACTGTGAAAGCTAGTCTTTTGGCACATGAATGAAATCATCCTATGGCTTTGCTGATGGAAGTATACAGAAGGCACAAAAACCAGCAGACTGAAAACTGTCAAGCTGGCACATTCTGAAAAAGCCAAGAGAGAAACAGACCTAATAGAAAGGCTCCTCAATCTAATCTAAAAAATGGGTTCCAATTACATGAAGTCTCCTTCACTAGAATTTTCTCACATTCAAGGAGGAACTCTCTATTCTTATGGTCATTATTTTGGAAACCACACAATGCCCTAAGACTGGAGGCCATGTGTTAATGGCAACAGGGCAAGAGCAAAACTCCACAAAATAAAACCCAACTGCTTCCCTTGAAACGCCACATGTCATCTCTGTTCAGGAATAAGAAACAGCTTGAGAGAAATGAAGTAAGGCAGACCTATAAATACAACTATGAGACTTAGTGTGCCACCACCTGTTTAGCAGGGATCTGACACCACAGCCACATGAGAACAATGCAATGCAGACTGACACCAGTTTCATGGCTGGCATATCCCCATTTGCACAGTGGTCCACCACTTTAAACAAAGCAGTTTAAAGCCACAGCTTCCTGGCCAATTTCAACCATCACTTGCTAAAAATGGCCCTGTCTTGTGGAGGTTACTCATTACTCTCTGAGCATTGATTCTGGCACAACACCACAGACAACACTGTGTGTACAAGGTGATGATCCAGCTTAAAATTAAATAGTGGGTCTAAGAGTGAGTCAGCTTGTGGTGCAACTGTGAAGATGCCTGTGCTGCAACAAAGAAGCGAGGCAGTGCCAGGCAAGTCCCCTCCTTTCAAAAAAAACTGGGTTTACAGCAATCTTGAAATTACCTGGGAAGAAGAGACAACTATTTTGTAAGGAACAGCAAGATTTTCTTTAAATGCTATCCTCAACAATCACCATGAAAAGGAGTGTGATGCAATTCGAACTGACTCCCAGAGCAGAACAAGTGATTTGTCAATTACTGCAACATTAATTGTAAAAGACCAAGAAAAGCTTGATATGAAGCTTATTAAAATATGAATAGACTCTGTGGCAACAGTTTTTTCTTGGTCATTTAAAAACCGTTAAATACTTCAATCTTAAAAGCCAGATGCGACAATGTGGAAACTTCAATTTTCAAGATAAAAATTACTTCTCCAGGAAATGCTACATTAAAATCAAGTACTGTATTCTCGATTCTGCCCCAGTAAATGTATAACTCAGACTCCTCCTTTTCTTGGGTCCCTCACCTATAAAGGGAAACTACAGCACTTATCTCAGCTGTGTTATTCATGAGTGTTTATAGAGTTCTCATTGCAAGGTGCTACCAAGACACAAAAAAGTAGTATTTGCTTACCTACAGTTACTGCAGCAACAACTGGAGAAACAATTACAGATAAGGTTACACCACCTGCTATAGCCAAGTTTCGCTTGTGCTTTGAAATGTCTTTGCCTTCGTATCGATTGTGAATCTTGAAAGAAGAAAAGAAAGGGGGTTTAGAGTTTTATCAACATCAATAATACATTGCTGCATGGATGGAACAAGTAACATGGTTTGGAGCTGTAACCTGTTCTCTTCCAGAGAGACTGCATTCTATGTCATGATTTATTTCTTATCTCAAAGAAAATAAAATTTATACATATCCTAATTTTAGGCAACCTCTTAGAAGTAAGAAGTCCTCCCATCTAGAAATTAAGCATTTATTTTTTATTATCCTCAAGTTCGAAGAGTTAAGTAATTGAAGAGCTTTGTTTAATCATTACTCCAGCTTATGTGGCTGGGAAAAGTAGACAAAATTTCAGGATAAAAGAATTGCCACATGTGATCAAATTGATACTTCTTATTCCCAGTCATCTTTTCCCTGGAGTTAAACAGCATGGAGTTAAAGCCTTCACAGATTACTAGATCTATGGAAACAGGTTGACATAACAGAGCTATGAAAGAGCCTTCACCAAACATAGTCTGGAAGGAGGGGAAGCAAGAGCTCTTGCTCCAGCACCCCCTCATGACAAGCTGTTGAGACAGGAAATGCTTTTGCAAACCTGAGTCTGTTTACTGAGGAATCTGCTACCCAAACCTCTTACTGATGGTTCAAGTCTGCAATAACTCTGAAATGTGACTGCCTTAAACTTATCTGCCACAAACCCCACATGAATCTGGAAGGCCTTTAAAGATCATTGCTCTACAGAGATTTCCCACATTTTTGTGTTTCATTTACTCTCTCCAGAAACACCGTTCCTTAGAGGTATGCACTACCTGCCCCCATTCTTGGTGAAGATATAATTACAAAGGAACAACAGGTATCTTAATGGCTGTCACAAAGCCAAGTTAATTCTCACTCCATCTAAGGAAGAACACAAGAGATGAGTACCCAAGAAGATAATGACAAAAAATGAGCTGGATGTCATGCTCTCTAAATCATCCTGTTATTGAATGCTGTGCTTTCTGAAATGTAATTTCAATTAGAGATTTGGTAGGGTTGTTCTCATTTTGGAATAAACAAAGTCTTTGTATTTGTTCAGGCAAGAAAGGGCAGAGAAGGCACTGTGCAAAAAGAATGCATTTACTTGCTTGGAGGTACATTATAAAAAGAGAAACAAAGAATGAGGGAGCACTTGAATATTGAACATGCCTATGGATTAAGAAGGAAAAATTGAACATGAACACTCTCAGAGTATGAGTGTGTAAGAATTACAAACCCAGAAAGATTAGGTTTCATGGGGCTCTGAGCAATTAGCAAGATTGCCTCAGGCATTGAATTTTACTGTTATGGACAATTATTACTCCCAAAACAAAAGGCACCATACAACAAACAGACACCCATAAACGTTACTGGATTACTTAAACACAAAGCAAAAAAAAAAAGGAGCAGAAGGAAGAGGTTACAGAGTAGAAATTTATTTAAAACATCAAGATAAAAGGTTACACTGGTAGAAACTACTATAAAATAAGAAACTTCTGAATATTGACTAAATAATAAAGAATAACCAAACAAAAATTCTAGGCCAGAAGAGAGATTTCAATAAACACAGAAACCTATTAGGTTACAAGACTTATATCTATAAAACCAGAGCACTAGCACTTCCTCAAGGAAACTCTGATATATCAAAGCACAAGCACAAACTCTTCCAATGCAAAGGACAGACAGAATGTTGAAAAAGAACAATGAAGCTTCCTTTACCAAAGCAGCAGCAGCATTAAGAAAATAGAAAGTAGGTCAGATTACTATGAATGGGTATAAAAGAACAGCATGAGGGTGTTAGGCCAATATCAGAAAGGTTAAACTAGAGGAGACAAAAAGCAAGGGATATCAAAGTCAAGGAGAAATTATTCTACGAGTACAGTGCTAGTAAGAGGAAGACCAAATTGGATCAATTTGCTGTTTAACAAAAATGAAAGACAGCCAGCAAATGAAACTGGAGACCTGTTCCTATTTTATTTTCCCTTCAGTTGTCATTGAAAATCAACTGTGAGCCAGACAACTGGTGACAAAGAGGTAAGATCTGTACAAATACAGCAGATTGGAGCGTACTTACGTGAGCTAATCTGAAAAATATCTCAGCAGGCCTAATTTCAGAGTCACTAATAGTAATTTTTGAAAATTATTAGTAGTAGATGCCTGAAAAAAATTCCAGGAAAACTGAAATGGTTACATGGCAATGATAATATTAAAAAGGGTACAAACCAAGAAGCTGAGTAATTAAAAGACCAGGAACTTTCATTTCCTGAAAATTCGGAACTCGTGGAGATCAAAGCAAAGGTAGGAAACAAAAAGGTCACACTGATTTTTTTTTTCAAGTAGAAATCATGCAAATTTAATTTTCTCCTGTAACAAGATAACTTAGCCTTAAGGATGGGGATAAACAGATGTCACACACTGACTAATGAAATTCTTACATTCTTGTATGACACTCAAGCAGGTTACAATAGTCCAGACTGAAAAAATGGATGAGAGAAATCTACTAAGCTTCATGTGAAACTATAGAAAACACGTGAATAGTCATTAGGTTTTACAACTACCCAAATTGATACTCTTCATTCCATACTTTTTCCAAGAAATATGCCTTGGATCCAAGAGTATTGAACATTTTCATTAACGTGGAAGATGGAAGGAGAAGAATATGTGTGTTGAAATTCAGGCCAATACAATCTGGCATGAATGCCAGAATTCACTCCAGTTGTGAGAAGCTGAAAAAATGGTCTGAAATGACCAGATGTAGCTGAATGGCCAAGAGTTCAAGACCACCCTTAAGAAGCCAATTGCCTGAATTACCAGCACGGTGGGAAAGGGTTTGTGTTTTAGAGTACACAAAAGGAAAATAGCACGTTGCTGAAGAAGAGGTAACTGGCAGTTACTGGCACAGAACCACCCTTTCATTTACCTCAGCAGTAGTAATGCTGCAGCTTCACTGCTGTATTCAAACTGGACAAAAACAAAGGTGGCATGAACAACTACAAGGAAACCCAGAAGAGAAGAATCAGAAACCAAAACCAGTGTGTTTTCTTGACAGTATGGCAAGAAAAGCTAGCAGTGCTAGGTTTGTTAACAATGGACCTAAAATATTAAATACATAACGGCAAATTGCAAAACAAGAGGATTCTCTACATCAGCTAAAGAATAGGGCAGTAGGAATTTAATGTAAATTCTCTTCCTACACCAATGTTAAAACCAATAAACTTTTCTACAAAAACCAAGCTTGAAGGGCCTGTGGGATCTCCAACATCAGATGTTTTGAAGTGCAAATGTGTGACAGGGGTCACAGAGAAATGACCATTAAGTACTGGGGTACAACAGAAATTCTCATGAGGCTGCCCTCACAGACTAATGCTCTGAGACTTTAATACATGAAAGGTGCTCTGTGATGGGGTCCTATCCCAAAATATAATGAGAAAAGCTAATTATGCAAATGTAATTTGAAACAGGTAACTGCTGCCTTCTTCTTCTTCTCATTTGGAAGGTTCCAACAATGGTATGGGACTAAGCCATAACAGGATAAAAGGGTCAAAAACCAACTGTAGCAGAAAGCAGGGTACTTGCTTGAAAGAAAAAGAATAAATAATGCAGTGGAAAAGCTGCACCCCTGAACTTTTTGTCTAGCTGACACATACCCCATCTTCCCCAATAAATGCAGATTTATGAGTCTGTGCCAGTCACTGAGAATCCATGCTGATAAAAGCAAAAAAACAAATATTCCAAGCCATCGCTTCAAAAAGCCCACTTCCAAAAGATCTAGGTAACTTCTGACTACATCCTAATTTACATATAATAGTTTGTTGATTACTTTATAGTAAAAGCTATTACATTTTTTAAGAAGGAATCTATCAACTGCCTTCTGATTAACATGATCTTTTTTAGCTCCCTTCTGATTAACATGATCTTTTCTAGCTCCTTCCCCGAATAAATAAAATGAAGACAGGCTAGCACACACCAAACACTGCTCCACATTGCTGGACTGGCCCAAGGCAATTAACAAGCTGCTGAATATAAATGCCTAAATATGTGCATGCACAAACCTAAAGTAGCATAATTTTATACTGAAATTCTGGTAACTATCTGCTTCTAAGAAAAAAAAAAATCCTTTTTGTCTTCTAAAGATTGTTTAATTCTAAGGGACACAAGGGAAACCAGAGATTAAAACCAGAGCAATTTTGAACAAGCATGCAGCAGCTTTCATGGCAAGATGTAGAAACTAGAAATCGCTCAGTGTTTTCTCTGTATGTTTTAAGAGAAACTAGAATCTTAAAAACACTGCTTTTTGCTCCTGTACAACTGACACAAATGTCCTTAAACAAAGCAAGAATTGGTTGGTTTGTTTCTTTGGAGATTGTTTGGGGTTTTGTTTTGGGTTTTTTTTAGAGACCAGTTAAGATACCCAGCTGAACACAGTATCATCCAAGCCACGTAAACAGAAGGTAAAACCTGAAGCATGCTGGGAGGTGAAGCACTTTTTACCTTACGTCCCACATATACAGGAATTCCAATAATCATAGCAGGAATAGCAATGCCAGCTATTAAGGCAATTCCTACAGGAGCTCCAACAAGTGTCCCTAGTTGCCACAGGATTTTCTTCTTCCGGCTCCATGGTTTCTTCCCCCAAAATGTGCAACCTGAAGGACTAATAAAAAGAAATAAGATATCTGTCAAGAAACTGTAAATAAAACAACATAGCTATACATTACTGAACATTTCCCTAGTTACAAAATTACTGTCCTTAGGTTCAACTTACAGGCATTATGGATACCAAATCATCAGTTATTTCTTCAGATTGTTTTTTGCTGTGACAGCATGTTTTGCAATGTAACAAGAATCATATTGCAAATAGCCACACCCCAATCTATAGTTCACAGTAATTTATATGATCAGAAGTTTTGTATTGCCCAATACAAAGACAATACTGCAGTATTAAGACATCAGTAAAAAGAGGGTGTATTAATCTAAAATACTTGATTTGTACTAAGATCATCTTGCATGCATAAAACTTACAAAATATTTTAAAATAAAAAATAATAAAGAACTAATTTAAATACATGCATTGAAAACGGACTTAATTTTCTGATATGGACACTTCAGCTGTGGTTCTCTACTCTGAGAGGAAGAAAGCCACACTTACAGCCCTTGGGAATCTCCTTCTAAATACTTTAGAAAACAAATTACCAACCACATAGAATTTTTTTTATTAAACATACCTTAAATAATGTAAATCTGAGATCTCTTTCATACATAGCCAACAGAATTCACAGCCACAGACAGCACAAGTCATATGATTGCAGCTTCCATCATTCATTTTAATTATATAAGCAGCACAGCGTGGGCATGGCTTTATGTCATCAGCTGTTTAATAATTAATATTAAAATAATATCAGTTCCTTAGACAAGCAAATATAATCACAATACAGACATAAATTTGGGAAAACTGATCGAACCATTATCTGAAAAACTCAGTAAGTTTTTTATAAGGTTGCTTTACAAATCTTCATTTGGCAAGGACTTGGTATCGAATTTTTTTACAAACCTTGGACTGAGCAAAACTAATGAAAACAAGGTGTATTAGACCACATTCAAGTAATTGAATAGTTAATACATACTCTCTACTCGAGGATTTTCTAAGCTTAATGAAATATACATTAGAGTCTGACATTAAATATGTATGCTAACTGGTAATATGGTCCCTTTAAATCTAATCCTCTTTTACATTTCAAGTTATGACTCTTACACTTGAATATTCAGTCTCCACTCTGTTAACGTATCTTAAATCCATCTCCCCATTCACACTGATGTACTTCTTTGGTATTGCCAACCTCCTCTTGAGTGCTTTTCACAGCCCTACTTTATACTGACTTACTCCCTAGGAAAATATACAGAAGAAAACTCTGGAGAATGTCCTGTGTTCCCACGTCAAATGTAGAAAAAAGAGGTTAAATGACCAGCCCTGTCAAACAAGGGTCATTGAGCAACAGTGAAATAAACACACACCACAGTTATGATCTTTATTGCTGGTTAGCATCTGCACTTTGGGACAAGCTTTTTATTCACAGCAGCAGAAATACCCTGCAGCTCCTAGTGCAAAACTCCAAAATGCCTCAGTGCTACTAGGTAGGACAAAGAGAAAGGGGAGCTCATACTTAAAAGAAAGAATACCTAAAGAGGTGCAGAACCAGCAGAAAAATGTACCTCCACCAATTCCAAGGAGTAAGCAGCTGTAAGGATTCATTAGCTACTCCCATATGGGAGCACATGCACAACCTACAGGGCAGTAAGTAAACTAAACAAGTTCTTCAGCACAGGAAAGGCAGAGCTCCCGCTCTTCAGGCTGAGACAATTGAAAAGGTAAGGAAAGGAGCTGGTGTGCTAATTTATTTAGCTTATTTTCAAATTCATTTGAAAGCCAGAGCAAGATGCCAGTTTTTAGGGAAAGATGGGATGCATTGCTAAAATAAGTCAGTGCAAACTACAAATTAGAGACTCTCAAATCTGGGGCTGGACTGGAGAAAAACAGCTCTAACTACAATGTGCAAGTGAGACTCTTTACCCCAAATATCTACCTTGCTTGTAACAGGCAAGCACAAAAGCTGCCAAATAAATCAGGGTTTCATGTAATTCAGAGCCAGTTCTTATCAACAGCAAACTGTAATCTTGATGTGCTAAATACTACTCTGAATAGTTTATCCCCTTTTGGGGGGAATTACAAACAAGATCAGCTTTAAGAGATGGAATTGTTTGCTTTCTGGCAGACAAGACAGATGAGCATTTCCTAGAAAACCAGAAATCAGTACTAACGAAGATGTCAAACATCAGAGCTGGAAATAAGAGTAATAAGTCTTTTTGAAAACAGAAAATTAGTGGTCAGGAGTTTTTCATTTTAACAGCTGGGAAATTTCACCTACAGTGGAGAAAACAAGTGTACCAGTGTGGAAGTGATGCAACTAAAGAAGTCAACATGCTAAACAAGTGGGATTGCCTTGCAGCAAGTTCATTTGATTTCACATTTTTCAACTATGAAGTATGAACTTAAAATGATGATGAGCTTTTAAGACTTAAGTCAGATGTTCTGGTCACAGAGTACTTAAAAATTTTTTTATTTCAAATTTTGAGTTGTTATTCTATGTTTCTGAAAGACAAAGCACCTAGTATCTATCTACCATGCCACTATTCAATTCTTTCCTTATCTAGAGTTAATTGTGCAAATGCACAAAAGAGATGTTTTACAGACACAGCACCCTAATAATAAATACCTGCAGCTCCAGACTCCTGGCTGTAACTAATAGATGAAGAACGAATTGTTCTCAGGCGCAGACTCTGAGCTCTCTCCTGGCGAGCAGCATCGCAGGTCTGGTTGGGATGCCAAATTTGCTTACAGTGGTAGCAAAACTCAGTTCCACAGCCTTCTCGTCCACATGTCAGTTTGGGGCAGCTGGCACATCCAAATGCAATCACAGCATATCTTGAATGATCAAGACAGGCAAGAGAGAATTTTGTTAATAAAACCAGTTCTAAGTATAGAACAAAGCTGCCAAGACAGCTGTCAGAGCACGTGAAGCAGGTACAAAGGCAGTGGACATCAGGAGCTGACTACCTCCTTCAGGAAGTGGCCAGCACCAGTTCCTGAACACCTCTTCCCACAACTCTATTGCCATTGCATTAGATTAAGTTTGTACAGAAATACCACAATCACTGCAACACTCACCCACCTTTACCCCATGCAGTATTCAAATATACTGTATTTAAACCTGAATGCAATACTGTAAGGTTTACAGTCACAAAGAAACCACAGTTTAGAAGAGTGGGACAATAAACCCAGAAAGGTGTTTAAGCAATGAGGAAAAGTTACAGTTTCAGAAGTATCCCAGTCACTATGGGCAGGCCTAAGCTTGACCCTGTCTATAATGAGGGAGGACCCCTGCTAGGTGATCTGCAGTGTAGCCTATAGCTGTAATGCCATCTGATTTGGCACTGCAAGACATTTTAGGATTTTACTAGTTGCCTTTTATCATGAATACCACTGTTTATTTTAAATAGATGTTAACTCTTCATATTTTAAAATATCAAAACAACAAACCAAATATTTCATAAATAGGATTTTGCTTTCTCAATAATGAAGGCATTTTTAAAAATACATTTCAAAATGTAATGCAAAAACTGGTAAGAGTTCAGGGCCTTGATGCCACCTTTACTCTGACAATACCACAGAGCTAAAAACCTCCAAGAATGCTGAGACTTACAGAACTGTGTTACACTACTCTGTAATCAGACATGAAGAGTTGTATACGATGGAAGTTGTAGTGACAAATCTATTCCTTCACCAGACCTCCATTTCAAAGTTTACATGATAAAAACACAGACAATGTGTTCATATTAACAGTAAATACAAACACATGTATATATGTTTCTTAATTCTTAACCATTGTAGCTTTTTTCAAAGATTTTATGCAATAGCTTTCTTTAAAATATATAATACTAAGTCCACTGGTATGAACATTTAAAACAGATGTATGGTTTTATTCACATGAGCAGAGACCCTGAGTAGACTTGACAGATTTATAATTTGTAAGACTTAAGTTTCTGTCTGTTCAAATGAAGGTAATTTTATTTTAAAACACTAAACTGTTTATTTCAACCCCCTGTTCATTTTATAGCAGTTGCATAAATTAACTCAAAATATTCTTTATTAGTAATGATACTTTAAAAATTGCTCCCACTCACAAGCCAATCTTATAATTTAGCTATTTTTATTTAAGGGTAGCTAGGTCTGAAGCTCTGCAAAGTTAATGCAAATCCTATCCCTTTCATTATTGTTTTAAAACAGCATGTTTGATGTTCCCCCCAAGAAATTTTGAAGACAAATAGGACTTTCAACCTTTAACTTACAGATAATGCAGTTACAAATGAGATACATGCTTGTCTGTTTGCAAATATTTATTGCTTTCCAAGTAGAGATTTATTTCAATAATTGCTAGACTCTTCTATATTGCTGCCAAGTTAATCAGCTTCATTTTCCCCACTTTCTGCAAACTGAAGAGATAATTGCTTTGCATGTACACAGAGACTCAGATCCAAACGATTCTTCAACATACAGGGACATATTCAAGGCTTGCTAACGTCAGACCAAAAAAATCTCACGTGTAAGACACAGAATAAAGTACCAATTTATATCCTGCCTCCTTCCTACTGGTAATAAAACCTAGGTACATCCCTGAAAGCACTCCCTACTTGGAACTGATATATTTGGCACACCTTTAGAAAGTAACTTTTTAGCCCAGAGCAAACCTCAGTTCAAACTGCACAGGATTACAGGTTCCATTCTAACATTTTCATTATTTTCAAACAAGATGTGAAAGCCAAAAGTCCTTGTTTAGGTTGAGAGAAGAGACAACCAACCAAACAAAAAACAGAGGCAGTGAGCAATTAATTGCAGGCTGCACAATTAAAAGACCAATGAAGAACTGATCAAAAGACCAATGATCTGCTTTTTGCTTTATAAAGGTATGAAAATTTAGGAATCACTTCTCTATTCTAATGATGCCAGCTAAACAATCTCAGAGCAAAACCATTAAATAATTCAAACACAAGAAAAGACAGAACACATTTGGAATACTGATACAGTAATGCTTGTTAAAATGACAAACGAGAACTGGTATGAAAACAGAATATAAAAATATTGGTCTAAAAGGCTCATGAGATTTCCTTATGAGCACTCCTTCCCCAGGGAAGGATCACCTATGTGACAGTGTCTCCTATCAAGCCACTGCTGGTAGGTTATAGCTGGTCCAGGCTTTTACAGTGTTTCAAGTAACAACAAGGATCAGGATGCATTTGAGCTTGCACCAAAAGCTGAGGATGAAGCAGCCCAGGGTCAGGAAGTGTGTTGGTGCCAGTGGTGTGGACCATTCTGGCACTGAGCTGCTGTAGTGCAGGAGATCCCTCAGCTCCCAGGCAGCCCATCCAAGGCAGAGCTGCTGCAGCAGAGATTCTCCTCCAAACTGATCTGCAGTTCTCCTCTGCAGTATGAGGATAAGAAGTTCCTCCCTGGGACAGAAGTTAATAGCAATACACTGGGTACTGCAGATAACTTTGCTTCAAGATCTGTTTTGCTGTTCCTAGGACTTGTTTTTACCCAGAGTTGAAACAGAGAGTAAAAAGTTATTTACTTCTTAATTATTATTTCCTCAGAACCCAGGAGACCAATGAGATAAAAATATCCCCAATGTTTTAACAGACTGATCTAGTTTCCCTCCATTTTTTCATTTCAGGGATCAGAAGTTTATAATTATTTGCTCTTTATCTGGTCCAGCTTTTTGACTTAGTGTGATGCCCAAACCCTGAAACAATACTAGATGGGATGTTTGATCAATGCTGAGAAGAGTTGAAGCACCATTGTGACCCATCCATTTTTTACCTATTTGTAGTATATTATTTGTGCAGTAATTTTTTCCTACCAAAATGCTCCACTTTGCAGCAATTTCCTATTTGTAAGAGTACTTGTTTCTAATCTTAGAGTCAACTTCAGGAAACGATGCTGCCCTCTGAAGTTATTGCATCCTTTTACTTTGGGATTAACTGCAAATTTAGTAAATGCATTCCATCCAGCTCCTTCATGAAATATTTGACTCATGCTAAAAGGTCATAACCCTAATGCAATCTGCCAGTACTACATTTCAAGAACTGTTCAGAAAAAGAAAAAAACCCTCAGCTTTAATTGCAAATTGTACAACTTGATTAGCTGCCAAAGCAATTAGAAACTGGGACTACTGTTACACCACATAATAATTAAAGCAAATGCCTGCTGATCTGAAGTTTGTGTGTATTGTGTAACATGCATCATCTCTGAGTAGTGTTTGTTAGCAAAGGCTCTTTTGTGGAAGTCTGAGTAGTGTTTGCTTCCCTAAATCTTACACCTGTACAGTTCCTCCCTTCATCTTCCTTCTAAGCTCCACCACAACATTAAATCCCTGTTATTAATCCCTTTCTATACTACTCCCACTCCTCCTTCCTAGCTCCGTGTGCTTTCCGTCAGTTAGGTACATACAGACTTGTCAGACAGTGCTGTGGTGGCTGCCTGAAAGCCAAATTTAAATTTTTAACTGGAGGATTCATGCACAGGTATTACTCTTGCTGGAGGCACTACTGATGGTTTTTCTCTTGTTCAAGCAGTATGCCCTTTTCCCTAAACTACTTAGATTAACTTTAGCTGAATGCTCAAACCCCGCTGCCCAACATATCTAAGGGCTCTGAAGGTTCCAAAACAATCAGAAGGATGGGAAAAAGACAAAACATGATTGCAGGAGCTCTTGCTTGTTTAGGATGACAGTGATCAGAAACAGTGATCCTCCTGAGAAATACCCAAATAACCAACTTTATTCCACTTAAAACTAGTAATCAGAGTTCAGTGAGGAGGCACTATCTGTGCAATAAAAGCAGAATTCATCTATCACTGTGAAGCATTTGCCTGCCACTTTAATTATATTAGAAAAAATCATGGTATCAGAAGTGCAACATAAGGTTGCCCATGCAATATGAGTTTGTTCCCTTCACACAGACATTGGCAGAGTTTATCTGTCTGGCAATATACTGTATTTTCCACAGGACTCCCCTCCCAGAGTATGGAGCATGCAACAAGCACTTCTGGAGCAATGATTTAAATACTTGCTGCATGCTAATACATTGTTGTGGTCCCACACAATTACATGGAACTTTAACTTTGCTCTGAAGACCCACTTTTTGTTTTTATAATGGTGTTATCCTTAGCAATCATCATCGCAGTTTCTAACCACTGAAAGATACTTAGGAGGTTTTTTTAAAAAACAGATAAGAAAATCAAAGCATAAACATCAAAACAGGTTAAACATACCTGCCTTAGTCTACTTAATTAAGTACTAAAAAAGCATCTAAAACACTGAAACATGGTTTAATAGAAAATACTTTAACAATTCTTAAATGCTTCTTCTCAGCTTGAATAACAACCGTAACACAAAACCTCAAGGCAAAGCATATTTCTGCCTATCAAGTAATACCTTCCAGTTGTTTTTTGTTTGGTTTTTTTTTTTTCAGTATCAAAGTATTAAGGGTAAGCTGTACTGACTTTGTCCATATGACTTCGTTACAAGCTCATGCAACCAAAACATCTCTCAAGTTATTTTTCCTTCTGTCCTCAAACTATGCCACAGCAATGCCATCCACTTTGGACCAGATATGAAACTATCACGTTTCCAGTCCATCCTTTTGACTTTGAAACAAACAGAATTTGCTAATCCAAGCATGAAAGCAAAATCGTATTTGAAATAAGTCCTAAACATTAAGCACCTGGATATTAATATTGGAGCCTTTAATCTGTGCCTGTCAGTCCTATTTTGCTTGTTCTCTCGTAACATTCTTCCTTTTCTTCATTCTGCTTACTGCTAGTCTGTGAGGCTTTGCAATAGACCTGTCATCCTCTGAGTTTTTACTGTGCACTGCACACCTGGATTGCAGTCATGGCTATAATCTTTAAGAAGAATGATAACACAATCAATCTCTAAAAAAGCAGCTTGCTGAAGAATGGCATTATCAGACACCAGCAGCAGAAAAGCATGATGAGCTGCTGCTCAGTAGTATTCAGCCTACTTAGAATTCAGCATGGTTTCAGAACTGTTTAAAGTATTAAAGCAAAGTTTAAATGTTATGTTCCCCAGATAATATGCAGGAACAAGCTGATTATCTCACATCAGAATCCTGCTGACAGGCAACAAGCACTGTCTCAACCAGCTACAAGATGGAAGATAACTGAAGCAGGATGGGCCTTTTAATTCAAAGAAAAGCTTAAATCATTCTTTGCAGTTAAAAAGCCAAAATACCCAATATGCTTTAACAAATTAAGTTAAACTGCAAACACCACATTTTCAATTCTTTTTAGTTTGAGCTTTGCACCATTGCCTTGGCAGTGCAACGTCTAAATTTCTTTTGCCTACTGTAAATAAATGGCAGGCATTTACCAGTAAAAGTTTCTTGACATTGCTGAAATTCTCTCTGTGCAAAAAAAAAAAGAAAAACCTACTAGAGAGAGGGTTTTATTTTGGAAGGTGGTTATGGCTTGGGTGGTTCTTATTGTTGTTTTCATTTTCATTTGTTTTGATTTCTTGTCTGTCTGCTACCTACTTGTACAACTGTAACACATTAAGTAAAACAAGTAACTTTTCAAAAATCATAATGCTGTGAAAATTGTGGATTTACACTGTCACTTTTTTGCAAATATAGGAAAAATACATACCCACAATCTGGAGCTGGGCACCACCTACAATCAGGATCCGCAACCAGCCATCGCCTAAGCATAAACTCTTCATATTTTTCCATCAAGATGTCATCATTTAATATCAAACGAATATCATGAGGATTAAAACGTTCTGAGCATTCTGGGCAGCTAATATTAACTCTGCTCTCAGAGATTTCTATCCGGAGATACTGACGTAAGCAATCCACACAAGATCTATGGTGGCAAGTCATTATCTCTGGGAACCTGTCCTTGGAGTGCCGCAAAAGGCACAAGGGGCATTCCATGAAGTCTCCACTTGGTTTGCTGCTAGAGGTTGTTCCGTTATCAGAAGAGGTACATGTGGAGAAAATAGAGTTCTTGTCTGTACACATTTCTGAATGAATACTTTCAATACTTGCAATTCCATCAACACCTCCATTTAAATCCCTAGACTTGCGTTTCGTGTCTTTTTTCCTCCGAAAAAGTGAGCCCAATGAAATTCTTCTTTTCTTTGGTGCCTTTTTAACTGACGGCAAGCTCACAGAGGAAGCAGAAGACTGGAGGTCCCGATCAGAGCCCATTTGCCGATGTAAACTCATGTCTAGGTCACTCATCAGAAAGGGGTTAAATTTCATATGCAATCCTAATCATTTTTAAGGATCAAACAGAGGCAGATGATACAGACATATTATTACGTAATCTAGTTTGAGAGTCTTCATGCAGGAAATTCACATGTATCTGCTTCCAGCAGACTCTTCAGAAGAATTCCCTGTATTAGAAGGAGAGATGGAAAAAAAAGCAGGATTAGAATCAAAACCATCAGAATTGGTTCTGAAAGGTCACAGCACTCTAGAGACCTGTTATTCCTATTACTACCATCTTTTCCTCACCATCTGACCCAATACCTCTTTCTGTCAGCTTTTTCTAGCCTTTACATCCTTCTTATCTTAACAAGCCTGAAATTTCCTTCTGGTCAAGGACTATCTTTGTTACACTTAATCAGTGCAGAGAACAGCATCTGCACTCCCCCACTCCCTTAAGGAGTGTGTGCATGTGTCTATGCATGTGTAGAAATTACCGAAACTCAGGGTGACAACTAAGTAAACGTGTAAGTTCTTCTCTAAAGCTTAGCAACAGGCTTACTATTTGGATACTTTTCTGTTTTCTCTACCTTACACTTTCTGCACCTGTGATAAGGTCAAGTAAAATCCAACGCAGTTAATTAAAATAAAGATTTCCCTTTCTTTTGAATCCATTTAGACTGACAGCAAAAATCAAATCACTGTGGCTAAACAGCTCAAAATATTCTCAAAATCTGAGGGTTCTCAGAGAAGTATGCCTATTTATAGCATAAGGAATCTGAATATTTCAGGGAGCAGAGCTGCAGAGTGAGTGACAGCCAACACTGTTTGATTATATAGAAGTTGAAGGGCATGGCAAAGACTACAGTTAAGGTGAATTTTTTTATCAGATGTGTTTCTGTTTATAAAAAAAAGCCCTCAAACCACATTCCCATCACGTATCAAACTTTAGTTATTACCTATGTACAAAATGACACCAAGGATTTCCTTCTGTTCTCTGCTGCATAACTCCCTGCACAGTAAGAAGAGAGAAAGAAAGAACTCTTCCTATTTTCTTATGTCAGAGGAAAAAGCGGCAGACTATCTCCAACCAAAACCACTAAACTCCCCAAATATGCAACTACTCCCACTTCTTGGAAGCTTGACTGTACAGGAATAATTTTTTTTAACTTTTGGTGAATTGCATCTGTAACAGAAGAATGAGAAGGCATTTCTTATGCGGCACTAGTGTTGCATATCTGCATGCAACTACTGCCAGCATCCTTTCTTTCCTCAGTGTTTCCCAGCTTATCCCCCAGAAAGGTGTGAATGGGTTTCTATGACTTTACCAAAAGATAAAATCAGAAACTGGATACTAAAACTAAGTCCAAAGGTAGAAACAAAGGAATGCAGAGATGAATGCCTCTGTTTATAAGAGCTAAGCAGCCTGCACACTGGTTGGAGACTGGCACGAATCCAAACATTTGCTGTAGTCTCTGGAATGGGATCACTGAGCTGCTTGGGTCAAGACTAGGGAAGTTTCAGAGGATGGGTGACCAGCAGCGGAAACAGGAATCCCTCTCGGAAGAGGAAACACAGAAATAGCCCACAGGCTGTCTATCTCACCACAGCAATGCCTGCAGCAGGACCCACTGCTGGGCCCTCTTCAGACCACCACAGGTAGCTGTTATGTACGTACTAAGGTAGCCAAGACAACACTACTCAATTCAGACTACCACCCTGTACAGCAGTACTCAAGAATACTACTTTCCTCAAGCATAAAAACTAAAAAGATGAGAGAAAAGGGAAAGAAAAACAACCCCACAAAAAAACCCCAAACAAAAAACCTGTACATCTTCTGGTTTTGATAAAAAGAGGTCTTAGATTTTGAGCCCCTAGAGTTTTTTGGAATTAAGAAACCACTATATTCTATTTTTTAAATGCTGAATTATTACTGGTTTTATCTTTCTTTTTTTTTTTTAATAAAGGAAAATCTTACCACTGTGAACATATTGAAAAAAAAAATCTTAGTTTACTCCCAGAGTCTAAAACAGAGTCTAAATATTTCAAGAACATAACATACTCTTCCTCCCCTCCTAAGGGAATATTTTCAGTCAAAAAATCTAGTAAAAAGGAATCTTGGATGCTTTACCTGCTCCTGTTCCCAAAACAAATTTAATAATTTTGCAGCCGCTGTTTCTCATTAAATGAACTAAAACATTCCCTGACCTATTAAAAAAAAGTGAAACTGAAAAAAAACTCCTCCATAATTTGGAAAGAAGAAGACATCCTTCCCTCCAGGATCTTGGTATGATGTTATCTATATCATAGACAGACAAAACTGGTAGACAGTGTCTGAAATATACTACAGATACAGCCCATGGCTAAATTAAATTTATATGTTTAGAAGGGCAAGAAAAACCTTAAGAGCATTTTTAAAATTGGATAATTACTAACATTGGTATGTTCACACATATACTACCAGGGCAGAGGAAAGTGCCATCCTCCTAAACCAGGAGAGTTCATGAACAAAATGAACAGCAAGCAAAGCAATTGTTTCAGGCAAAAATCCATTTGTTGTTGTTTGTGGTGGTTTTTTTGGTTTTTTGTGTTTTTTTTTTTTTTTTGGGGGGGGGGGGGTTTGGGTTTTTTTTTTTTTTTTTGTGGTTTTTTTTGTTTTTTTTGTTTTTTTTTTTTTTTTTTGGGGGGGGGGTGTTTGTGTTTTTGTTCATTTTTAAAATAAAATAGAAAAAGGTAGGAAGTAAACATAGTAACACAGCCAAGTCTATGACTACAAGCCTTCCCCTCCTCCCTTTCTCTGGAGAGGAAAGAATGTGTATTATAGCATTTCTGCCAGTTCCAACAGATGTACAAAATCAAGAAATAGCAGCTCTGGTGATGAACCAGTTGTACTTTTTTTCTTTTTAAACAAACAAAGGTTCTCCCATGCTGTAAAAAGACACTAGTATGTCCCATAGTTCTCTTTGTATAGTGGGATCTGATAAGCAGTCTCTCTAAAATAGCAGATTGCTCTTCTAAAGAAAAGAGTTAAACTTTGACAGGATTTTTGAAAAGTTGCCAGTTATTTCAGACAATCATCAATTATGCCCTTTAGATTTAAAAGCATAAAACTAGTTTTAAAATCCATGCTCTTCCTTATATAGTAATTTTGGATTGACATTCTAGTGACGTTCAAAGATGACTTTGCTGAAGTGAAAAGATTCAGCAGATGATTTATTACAGGAAAAAATGAAGACAAATGTTACAATGCTAATAATGATTAGAGCTGTACAAAATCATAAAAGCTTTACTAGCACAATCTGGAGCACTGGCCAGTTCTCAAGTTGCCCAACCCAACAGAGCATCTGCATGTTTCTCCTGACAAAAAGAAGTAAAAAATACTTGATTCTGTACAGCCAGAGAACATAATGCCCGTATTATTCCAGCCACAATGAGTCCACATGAAGGAGATAGGTTGTGTGCAAACTGAAGCTCTGAAATCCAACTACTTGAAATGAGCTGAGACACACAAACTATGGTAATAATAAACAATCTGATGAGGCAACATCCTTGCAAGTTTTGCATTACTCTCACTGACCAGTATAAACTCTGTCAACACACAGAAGAAACTAATACGGGCAACAGCAAAGGGACAGGAAAACCAGAAGGTGAAAATCCTAAATATTTTAAGTTCACCACGGTTCTCAACATTTCCTCAAAAGCACTTACTGACTACAGAAGAACTGTATTTCTGGCTTCTCGCCATGCCCAAAGCCCTACCACAAATCCGAATTCCAGCCATGCTTTGCATTCTGCTCGTGCCACAGACTTACCACAAAACACCAGTTGCCACAGCACAAACACACCTTGTCATTTGAAGATGCATAAATGACATTTACAGTTGCAACTCATCTAAAGCTCAGTATTAAGCTGCTATCTTCCTTCTGCAACCCTGCCTAAACTATTTGCTAGGAAAGCCTAATTAGCGTGCAGCTAATTTCCTTCAATACTTCTTTTCCACCATGATCCTTTAAGTAAATTCTATTGCTGACCATATAATGGAGGGGGAGGGAAAGGAAATGGGAATAATCTTGTAAAGGGAGAAGATTTCAGGTCAAGAGATGACTGGGGTGATGAGTATCTTCTAATATGGCTCTCTATGGCACAATCTTTGCTTTTCTCATCAATTTCAAAACCCTCTAGAACTGCCCTAAGGGCAGCTGAGAATAACCCTGCTGATTTTGCAAGGGAAGAGCGATAAAGGCCTACCTCCATAAGCCAGCTGCTGGGGGAGACTAGCTCCCTCATGCTCCTAATTGTCCTCCAAACACATCAGAGGCACAAGTTCAGCATGCCCTTCCATTACATGCTCAACCTGGTGTACAGGGGCAAAAAATCAGAGTCTGCCATCAGGACAAACAGCTTCACATGTTTGCAAAACAAAGGCAGGCTTAAACATTTGTGTGGGAAAGGAGAAAACCCATCATAAACATATATGTAACTACATCCTCACTAAAACTTAAATATTCCCTGAGTAATTGGTGCTTAAATGGCAAATCTAGACTTCTGTTCCAAACAAACTCTCTTCATCTTAGGCATTTGCTCCTCCAATGATTTAACCAAGCGCCAACTCTGTTGGCACACTGAAAGCTACTTGATTAAAACTGACTACTAATAGCTTCCTTTCTGACATCTGCAATTCCCAACATCTGTACTCTCTAGCTGCTTTTTGAAATGCACTATTCCAGCTTAAAGAGAGCTGTAAAAAAAAACCCTTCAGAGCTCGAATTTCAACCACCATCAACAGATCACTTCCGATGAGCATCTCCTCTTCCAATGAGCATCTTCTGTCAATCATACAGCACCCTAAAATTTCTAAGCTGAGATGTTCTTAACATAGAGGTATCTCTAACTATCTAAAAGAGGCATCAAAACCTCATTTTTCTTTTCATTTAATCCATGGTCTAAGACCTATAAATGTAGTGGAATAAAATATAAAACAAAAAGTTGCAAAAGCTGAAGCTACTAAATGAAATACCAATGCACAGGATTTTGAAACAGCAGGCAAGCACCTCATTTCAATGACCATTCTTTAAATGTCAGCTCATTCCACAACAGTTTTTAAAAGTGTGGGAAAAATACAAACTCTTTTGCCTGAGGATTTCTAAAAGAGTATGCCCCTACTCATGAGGCTTTACACGTGCCTCAGGTTCAAATATACATCTGGCATTGCTTACTTTAAAGAGTGAGGAACAGCATAGAGAAGTTTAACATCTCTGACACATTTAAATTTTGTCATCTATGTGCCTCTGCAACACTCTGTCCCATTAAAAACATCTCACCACAGTCATGTCAATGCACATGGTGTCAGGGCATGTTAGGACTGTAACTTGGTTTTATTACAGATGATTTAGTACAAGCAGAACCAACACTTTTCAACTTGGAAGAAAACAGATGGAAATTATGTTGAAACAACGAAGGTTCTGGCAGAACATTTATATGCACTAAGACAAAAAATAAAATCCTTTAATGGTAACATAGTACAGCATATAGTGTTAGGCAAATGCATATTGTGCAGGTGAAATGCTTAATTGCAACTATTAGCAGAATACCTTTATGACCCCTTCAGTACATTTCTCTTCATAAACTAAAATCAAGAATAGCAACATTTTCCATGTAATCTTTCAAAGACTGTAAAGATACTTCAACTTAATTTGTTTGGCATTTTTGATGTCTTCTAACTTTGATTTCTAATAAAAGGCAAAATAAAGGGTTGATAGCATTTGAATTAAACTGAAAAGTTAATTCTACAGAAGAAACTTGACAAATCTGTACCAGAAGATTTCTCAAGCTTTTAATGCAAACTTGGATATACAGATACTTATCAAATATTTATAGTGATTTGTTACAGTATGGTGCACAGGATGCAAAAAAAGACATCAAAGCCTCCTACGTAGTTCACTTAAATCAAACTGAACTGTGTAAAACTACTTCCAATATATATTCAATATTGAATA
>VZTN01012974.1:4171-43391 GCA_013400515.1 Erpornis zantholeuca
TGCAGCCAACACCTAATTCTTAGAAAAACTTCTACTCTATCTTTATCAACAGTGTACTTTCACTTTAATGAAAATAAAAAAGCCATATATGAAACTTCATGTCTACAAAAAGACTGTGTTTGCAACTCCAGTAAATCTTTGTGTACAACACTTTAATTACAACAGCTCCTACTAACCACATTCTGTTACTACACATTTGAGTCTGCTGAGCATTTTGTTTACTGTGTTTAATGTCTGGTAAAGGAGGAATTAAAATTAACACTGATTTTTTAAAGAGAGAGAAATAAACTCCAGCATGACATTTCTACTCTTGAAATGTGGAAGGTCATTTAAATATATTTTAAGAACCACAAACTGAAGAGGTGTAGTTATTTCAACAGATAGGTTCTATTTTAACCTTTTCTCTTTGGCTGAGGGCCATATCTTGACTACATAATATTCTATGCAGAAAAAGAGAGAGAGGAAAAAAAGAACAACACTGAAAACACTAGATGATTTATCATTTATATAAGACTGGGAAAAGGTTCAACTTTATATGCTTGTGTGTTAGGTGAACTTGGTTTGTAGAGGATGCTTTCAAATATGAAGCACTGCAAGTGTTAGTCTAAAGCAAAGAAAAACTGGTTCTACCAGTCCTTACACACCCCTGACCTAAGTTGCATCCATTTGTGGAAAGACATTAACACAGCATAGGTAAATTGCCTAAGCAAGTAAGCTGAACCTTTTTTAAAGCAATAAATGGAATACTTCAACTAAACTGACATAAACTTTTAAAGATTGAGAAAGAGGTCATAGCTCATTAGAATATTTCCTACAAAATTTAGAGGTGATTGAATCCTCTCTGCAGTGTAAACATTAGCTAGTGTCTTCTTATGAGTTACTAACTTTTATTCTTGTTTAGTGACCCTACCACAACTGAATAACTTTTGAATATATCCCCATATATTTACTATGTAGCTCAACTTGACTAATACCTTGCTTTATTGTAGGGATCAATTTTCAACATTAAAGAACTGTATCTGTTGTCTAATTTTGCTTTTGTAGTAAGTTTACTTAGTACATATTTTCCAAAGCAGCCTACTTGATATAACCTCATGAGACAGGGAAAGGTACCTGAACCTTGGTACTCAAGTACCAGGACCAAGCAGAAGAAAGGAATCAATACAACCCAACTGTATTCGAACATGATTATTATTAATGCCCTAGTGAACTGAGTTAATGAGTAGCATAATGGTTCCAGGAATAGCTTTTTATATCTGGGACAATTACAAGGAAACTAAGATCAATGGTCAGTTTGATGAAGCTGGGGCACATAAAGGTTTAGAAGGTTGCCTTTCAGGAATTTTGGATACCACTTATCTTTGCAGTGCAGGTTTGGTGTAAAATTCCATGCTAGCCATATTTACAGCTGGTATGATGCAATACAGAACTATGATTTGTATATGAAAGTGTGTGTCTATCATAGAAATGACTTGTGAGAAGTGCAAGCATTCTAAAAACAAAGAGTTTGAACAGAATGTTATGGAAAAGTGCTAAGAAGATATTAAAGACTGAATCCATTAAACTGTGATAAATCCAGAGAAGACACACGCTAAGAAGGTGAGGATCTTAACCTGAATGGTATCACAAGACATATTTAACAACTTTTTTTATAGAGATTTTCTGGATCTGATCAGAGATCCATCTTTCTTTACAGTTCATGAGAAAACTGGTGTTATTCTAATAGTCTGACCATTTATGGCTGTATTGAACACAAACTTATTAGTGTCAACACATATACTAAAACAACTCCTTAAGCATTTATTCTTGTGTTTAATACATCTCTCTGATAAGAGAATAAAAGATACTGCAGCCTTATTGTCTCTTATGCATCTTCCTCTTGTGCTTACAAAATCCCTCTAAAAGAAGACGTTTCTGCTGGTGATAAATCAACAGACATTTTGAATCTTACAAGAATATGAAGAACTAATAGTAATTATGGTCTGCATTTCCAGTATTTCATGTGATCCTGCCAATTATTAGTTCAGGCAAGAATTTAGTCCGAGAGAACAGGAGAGACAAAACATACAGAACAGTTCTGTATGTTCTGGGATGAATGAATACAGCTCAGGATAGGCATCTTTTTTCTCTGATTGTATGTTAGGGGAATCACATCATCTCTGTGCTTAGTTCGCATTCCCTTGCTGTGGAGGGAATTAAACTTTGTAACTGGCAGGCTAAAAAGAGTTATCTCTTGTTTAGTTATCATTGATTATCTGGAAATGATCAAGAGATCTTCAGTCAGTTCTAGTGAGTATCTTGGAAATACCACACCTACGTAACCAAATTCAATCTGATGGGGTTTTTTATTTTCATTGTTTCTCTCCTGCCCTTGGGGGAAAGAAAAAACAAGGAAAAAAAAAAAGAAGGAAAAAAAAAGAGATCTACAGGTAAGCAAGTTCAGATCAATAAAATTCATCACACTACACTTAAATTCTAAAAATAGCTTCTAAGGCATCAGGATTGAAAGAAGAAATCAAGGTTGTGACACTCTTTCATTGCTGAGCAGAAGAAAATGGAGGTTTTTTCCTTGGCCTTTATACATACATTTCACTGATGCCTATTCTTAGCAGTGTTTTCTGGAAAAAATCTTTGTAAATCCATTATGAACTTGCAGCTTAAATACCATGACCAGTTCTGGTTTCTCTACCCTACAGGGAATAGACTAGAACTGGAAAAGGCCCTGAGAAGGCAGTATGAATGAGCCATGAGAAAAGATTCATACAGTGAACAATCGAATATTAACAGAATTCCTTAACCTGGAAATTACAGGGTGGCTTAGAAAAGGTTAATAGGGGAAGATTGCTCACTGTCTCTTCCAGTGTAAGTGGTATATGTCACCAACTAAAATTAAGAGAATGCAGACTAAAAACAAATCAAAGGAGTTAGCTACAGGTCACACAATTAGGTAAACTAGTAAAATGTGGAATTCCTTTTTGGTGAGACTCTGAATTTACACAGCCTTAAAACAGTACTGGGTAATAACATGAAAAAAAGCTCATCTTAAATTACAGACACTGTCTTTGAATACAAGCTGCTGGAGGCAGAGAAATCATTCTAGGAAAAACATTCACAACAACTCACCCCTTTCCTATGCTGTCTTTGGGACTCTGCTATAGACAACTGCAAGACAGACAATTCCATCTATATCAGGTAAGACTTTTCATGGAAGGCAAGTCAACATTCCCTGTTTGTAACGTGATCACAGGGAGAATAATTTGCTTTTCATGACAGTGTTTCAGTTTAATCACAAGTATCTTAGTTTTAACTCCATCCTTCCTTTTTTTTGCCAGTTCTTCTGAGAACACAGATACAGAAAATTAATTTTTGACAAGAATTTTAAAATTTGAGTGGTACTCTCATTTTCCTTTAATACTGCTTTTGAGTATGTTGGGAGTCTGCCTATCTGAAAGATCCATTTCCCTCTTATATTACACAGAATCTAATGCTTCCTTAAAGAATGCTTACAGGTCAGGCTTCTGGTACAAATAATCTTTCTTCAAAATACCTAGGCAAAAGTGTAGAATTCTAAGAACTGGCAGTATGTAAATATACTGTGGTATATTCACAAATTCTTTATTAGCTATCAGGTATGCAAAAGCTCACCTTGCATAATAAGGTACTTTTGATGAGCTATACTATTTTCTCCCCTAACTGTACATTGGTATGTATACTCTTTATAATTAAATATCCTGTATATATCTACATGCTCATGCCTTGAAAGAACTTAAACAAATGCTTGTTTCCCTAGAAGCTTCCCATGTAACACTATCTAGAATGGAATTTGCATTAAGGCCAAGGCTTGGACTGAAGCAGTTGCTGCTGATTCTCTTCTCCTCTTATCTGCTTCTAAGAAAAAAAAAAACTGCTTAGATTTTTTTCACTAAGCCTAAGAATGCTGTATCTAGATCAAATAAACTCTGACCCTTGAATAGTGGAGTTGTGGGACTCAGTTTGAAAGCAAAGTCAGCAGGACAAAGTTTAATCTACAATACATTACCAGACACTACAATTCTGATGTAAGAATGTAGAGCTAATATAATATTCCAGTTAAATTACACATTGAGACTAATTAAGTTTTTAACTGTTAGGTTCTCTTTGACTACAAACTCTTTTTTAAAGTCCTTGAAAAAAAATCCATTAAATTTAAAGATGAAATACAGCTACCAAATACTCCTTTTAAAAGTAACAGGCAGATGCATCAGGATTTGAGGCATGAAGGATTGTTTTGACTCCATGTCTCATCGTTTTATGGGTGTTTCTCACTGCTGGATCCATTCAAAGATGCACTTGGATGCTCCTTATTACTTGTATCTCTGTGCTTCCTGGAAATATTCAAAACTAACTGGTAATAATACTACCACTACTATTCTTTGCACTCTGCTTCTGCTAAAGTACCAATATTGCTGCTGTTTTGTGCTAATTCCTTCCCTTCAGTTTCATGTACAATTTTTCCACGGGAACATGCAGACCCAACTGAGGCTTACCCATCAGTGATATTCTTTGCAAAGGCAGATGCAGCTGATAATAGTAAGCATTGCTTTAATAACTGCTGAGTGAAAAAATTATATTTTTAGTCTGATAACTAGTAAGTTTCTGACAAAGAGAGAAAGCTTTAAGGGAATGAGGTTAATGGAACATTTCAGTTGTATTCATTCTGTCATATTAAGATGGAGCAAAACAACTCCTAGGTAAAAAAAAAACAACCTAATCCACAAATAAATTTGGATTATTTCAGTGATCCAATTTGCAGAGCAGACAAACAGATCTTTATATAAGGGTGCAGGAAGGAAATTACAGTTAATGAGTGGGAAACAAGTAAGAGCAAGTACATTTGAACAGGAATTTCCTTGGAGGCAAACACAGGTCAGGAAGTCTGAAAGTCTGTATTCAGACACTTAATGAATCTTCAGTGTCCAACTCTGGGCTTTGCCCCAGCCCTTTAAAAATAGAATAAAATAACAAATCAATTAAATAAATAATTTTTTAAAAGACTGACATACATGAACGTAGAAGCCACATTTCCTTCCAGCAACAGGTATTATTTCTATAGAGAATGTTATTTAAAATTATTTTTTTAATTATTGTCTGAGGTAAGTCAGTGCAATTCTCTATTCTTTTGTGGCATTAGTAAATGAAAATAATATAGTTGCTTCCAGTATTTAACATGGTGTCTTCTTTAACCTGTGTGCTGCAACCTTTAACACACGTCCACTTGTACTCAAAAATGCCTTTTCTTTTTTTTTGGCATTCACATAAAGCACTCTTGACGATTACCCAAATTAAAAAAAAATTCTGTGGACTTTTAATGAGCACTGCTTCTTTTTTTCTTGAACAGTCAGAAGCTCCACACAAATAACCTACCATAGAGTTGATTAACAATACAGCCAGATTCCAACCTAATGGCACACTGCCAGTCAAGCTGCTGCATGATAGACATTGAAATAAAAAATTGCCTACTGCAATCATAATTTCTCTGATGTTTTACAGCAGCTGACCCTGGTGATTGATGACTTTTGGATGGGAGAAAGAGACTGACATCCAGCTCAAGAGCTGTATGAAGGCTGTGCCCCAGGAAGAAGCAGGCGCTGCAGATCAACTGCTGTACAGTGCCGTGACTGCAACAAGGGCCGTTAGACCTCACATTCTAACTTTGATTTTACACACCCTCCACGACAATATAAACAACTCTCTTGCCCGGTCTTATTTGGCCTTCTATTCTTGCACAGTGTTTAGGAAAGGAAACCAGGAAGAATAGTTGTGAGGTATTCCTGCCTTTCAATTGTGCTCAGCCTGATTTCAGCGCCGAGCATCTGGCAGGCAGCAGAGACGTGGCTGCTGCTCTGGGCCCGGTGCAGGAGGAGCAGTTCAGCTGTACGTGTCAGACCGCAGCGGGGCAGTGGCCGAGAAAAGCCACTCGCTGTGGGCCAAGATTCCTTAAGGGACAGGTTCCTTCCAAAGCAGCGTGCGCCGCCGCAGACACGGCTCACGCCAGCGCCACCTGCTGCTCAGAGCCGTCTGGTGCAGCTCACCCGGCCAAAACTGCCGGAGAAATTAATTACCCTCTGACAAACGCACCAAAACACAGCAATAAAAGCTAACAGTCTGCTTCTCTTCTGGCGTTTTTCCTTCAGCTCTCTCCAGTTATAACCCTTCGTAGGAGGTGAAGAGTACACTGTAGTTTACTTGCACAAAATACACGTGTGTATGCACACATGGAGGGAAGAATGGGGGCTGATGGCTTGAAGGCGATTACTGTAAATTGGAGCTAGCCAACAGAGAAAAGAATACGTATTTTGCATATATGATGTAATTCATCCAGGTGAAAATAAAAGGCAAAAGGCAGCTGTGGTGGGGGTTTTTGTGTGGCTTTTTGGTTGTTTGGCTGGGTTTTTTTTTTCTTAAGAAAGGAGTTCAAAAGTTCAGGCATTTTGCAAGCTTCTAGACTTAGAAAAATTGTGATGTTTTTACATTTACAGGTACATTGCTATTGAATTCACAGCTAGTATTCTTCTGCTTATTAATGCATGGGTCCATACCTTGGGTCTCTTTAATGCTTATGTTGATCAGTTTAGACACTTTTTATAAAAGCTTGTTAACTCAAGACTGAATGGTATGATTGGGAAGCTATGCAGCTTTAATTCATATAATGGACAGATTTGCAATGATATGTGTACTCATACTAAAAACTAAAAAAATCCTTATTACTGCTTATATTGTTTGACAGTTAAAGGTAACATGTTTAAGACTTGCAGTATTTGCTATTGGTCTTAAAAAGACCAATAAGAAGAGTTTAATAGAACAGATGCCATCATAGCTCAACTGGTAAAAATAACTTATCACAAACAGGAGAAAGATCACACAAACTATAACTTAACACATACCAACCATTTATTAAAAGGTAAATATATTCCAGAGCAGAATGAGTAATTGAAAGATTGCTTTTCTGTCTTGGAGAAAGACTTCATACAGAAGATGAAAGAAAGCAGCAAACAAGCTCTTCTGAGCCTATACTTACAATTTATATGGTACCCTAACCCATCTACACTGTCTACTTGGAGCTCAGTTTTTAGGTATAGATCACCAGTATGTTTTTGATAACTGTTATAACTTGGATAAATGAGTTCTAAAGAAACTAGTGCAGAATTATAGACTTAATTAATCTTCCCATATCCATCCCTTGCAAGAATGTAGGTTTCAAGACCTACTGATTTAAAAAAAAACAAAACAAAACAAACAAGACAGGCAGCAACAATTTCAGAAAATATAAACCTCCTCCTGAAACAGCTGCATTGTAGGATCAGCTTACTATACTAAATGAAGCAGAATATTAGTATGTACATAATCTGTATAGTAGACGTTTTTGATAGTGAGAGGGGAAAACAATGGAATTCAGTTAAATTTTATTCTTCTGGGATCCAAATTGCTTAAATTTCCAACTGAATTGGTTTACAGTGGGAATGAAAAACTATTACTAGCATCCAAGTTGTATCAACATGTGTTGTCCTTAGGGTTTTTCCTGCCCTGTGAAAACTTGCTTTACAAGCCACATTCTAGGTGACTTACATGATGCACAGTGGTTTACATCAGGCACCTGATATTATGCATTATCTAGGTGGCATATATTATGATTATCTCTGGAAAGAGCCTGTGGTAAAACAACCTTGTTTTGGTAATTGGTATCTATCACTGTCATTGATTTTTCTACTGAGAAATACAGTCTAAACAAAAACCAAGGTTTATAGAAATAGTTATATGGCATCTCCAGTACTCATGTCAAATTTAACTTGGTTTTAAAATGGTAACAATATTCTAAGAATTATTCTAATACTCTAGTAATGTAAGGGCTCTCAGTCACATGTAAATAGGTAGCAGTGGTATTAGGTCTCAGCAGTTCTTTCACTTTTCACTACTTAGGTTCATATATCACAACACCATTCTTTTTTAACAGTATTATTCCCAGATGGATCATATCAGTGCATAGCTCTCCAGCACATCCAGGCAGTGACAATGTCTTGCAGAGGTATCATTAGAGGGAGTACATTTTCCTTCCATTCTCCTTTTTGTGATTCCAGTTTACCCAGACTCAAACTCTTCTTCAGCTTTGTAGAGGCATCAGTACATATAAAGGAGTTGCAAATACCAACCAATTAGATTCCTGCATATGTATGCTACGCATTACATACTCCTCTGCTTTACACTCTGCTGGGAGGTCAACCTGCCAGAGTAACGTCACAGTTACTATAACAACTAGTTACCAGCAACAAGACAAGAATGAAGAAGTGCTGTGTGATTGTGATTGCTGCCAGTTTATCCTCATCTGTGGCACAAATGCTCTTATGCCCCATGAAAGAAGAACCCAGTCTCACCAGAGACTGCCAGGTAAAAGAAAATAATAATAATTGAAAAAATACACCCCCCCACACCCAAACCCTCTAACAGTCATACTCACACAATACATTCCTTTATTTCTTAGGGAAGTAGATAAATACCAGTTACCTTGCTTCTTATTCATTCTCTTATTTCCCTCCAGGTAAACTCTGACACTGCAAAAATCCATGCATTTCTTTCCTTCTCTAACACAATCAAAAGTACACTGTCCAGAGACAGTTGACTGGTTGAAATGTTTCCTGTAAACTAAGAAACTGCTTTGAAGTTGATTTTAATTTGTTGTTGCTGAACTTTGGTAAAAAGTCTCTTTTCCATGTAATGACAGTGTCCCTTGAGGGACGGATTGGACAAGAGACAAATGTTTTTCTATGCATTTGCCCAGCTTTCTGGACAACAAACCTGAGAGAGGAAGTCTCAGTTTAAGGTATTTTGCTATTCTGTTTTCAACCAGCTCTATTATATTTCTTATCCTAATAAAAAAAATACAATAAAAAGCTCCAAAACCAGAGTGAGGAACAAACTGCTGAAAAAAACCCCAAGATTTCAACAACTTTGTTTATTAAACAGATAACAAAAAATACCGTTACTCCTCTAAGAAGTTCTTCTTATGTTAACTCCATATTTTAATTAACATGGGCTACTGCTTATAAGTGAGTGTTTTGACAGATTTAGGCAGTGTTTTTTGCTCTAGTTTGTGAAAACCTGTTTTCTGCTGAGCTGATAAAAGGTTTGGCAAAGAGTAATCAAAAATTTGAAGTCTACTGGCAGTACAGCTATTTGCTATACAGGAATCCACATTGCAAACTTGTCTGTGGCCTGAAAAATCCAAAAGACTGAATGTTACTATAATGTTCGATCTCTTCCTAAAATAGATGGGAAACATTTTCTAAAAAGTGACTCTGAGAATCTAATGAATTATTAACCATCCTTTAAATTAAAGTTAGCAAGCTTGTTAGCAACTTTTGCTTTCACCTGACTATGAAAACACTTACAGTTTCACAAAATTGGCAAGGTGGTTGCACAAAGTAATAACAGAAGGCTTTGGGAGATGGTTTCTTGCCACAGCGAGTGAAACTTCATGTGACCATCATTATTAATGCCTCTGTTACTTCAGAAGTGGAGCTGAAGTAACTCTGTCTAGATTCATGAGTGCCTAAGGTAAAGTCCCTGTTTGCAAACTACAGTTGATGAAGACACAATATTAACACTTTAATTACAAATTTAAACCTTTTCTATCAAATAAGATACAGTAAGGTGTCTTCATTAAGTGTAAATTTGCGTACCAGGCTAATTGGTGTGCTAAGGAATTCATCTACTGAAATGTGAGCTAGATATTTAAGAATTACTGGATTTCATTATTCATCATGGAAAGCATGCTTGAAAATCCTTTCTGCTTTTCTTCACATTAAACATTCTTGGCATCATAATCCTTGATATTAACTTGTATTATAGACGTTCTATTTGATTTGTAATAGTCCTTTGGGTTGTAAAACACTTGTAAAACACTTGGGTTTTATATTAATCTAATTTTATTTTGACTAAGAAAAAAAAAGTAAAAAAAATATTGCTGTAGTTAATTATAATGAAAAAGTATTTCATTCACATAAGTAAGGTGTAATAAGGTGCTCCCTACTGCTTTTGATAAAAGTTATGTGTCAAGGTAATTCTGAGTCTAATGTGGATATAAAACTAAAGTGTAATATTTCTTAAAAAAAAATTTGAACCAAAAAATCTGCTGAAAATACAAGAATGATCCCATAATTTTAACCTAACACAGAAGACCAGCCTGGTATTGGAAAAAAATACATTTCAATAAAGCAGTATTGTTCCTCACTGCTCATCCTAACTTACACTAAGTTACAGACTGGAAAACAGCATCTTCTCCCCTCAGCTCAAAGAAAGGTCTCTCTTGTCATAAAATAAAACTGATACAGTGTCTTGTAAATGACAAACATTGAATCAAATCTACACTGGTGGATAAAACTATTTCAGAAAATTCTTCAGAATGCAGCCTATTCAAGTAAAATTCACGTACACATTTTTGCCCATACTTGACAAACTCAACTCCTCAGTATGAAGTTTACATAACTATTTCAAAGAAATTGCAGAGCCTGAATACCTGCCCTCTGAAAATAACTAGTTAAGAAAGAAGACTTGCATCTTTAGAACTGAGGAACTAGCTGAGGAAGCTGCCAACCTGATTATCAGCTGAAATGCTCACTCTCTGAGTATGAATGTGTTGTATCCTACTGAAAATATGTTTCTTCATGAGAAATCAGACATGCTTCCAACAAGCTTAATTTTTGCCATGCAATTCAAAGCTGAGAAAAGCTCTAACCATAAGAGTGGAATTTAGGAAATATCTATTTAGGATCCTAGGTTTGTGTCCATCAACCTAGCTATGAAAATGTCATCTGAAGTACACACTTAAGAAAAATCACTTACCAGGAATCGATTTAGCATTGGTGTAATGATTTTTTCCCTTACCAAAGGCAAAATCTTAGCAAGGTTCAAGTCTTCCCAGCCAAAACACCACTTAAACATTGTACAGAAAATTAATATAAATACTTTTTAGCAATTATTAGGTACTTTCTGAACTACAGCTCAAATCAGGTAGTATGAGCAGGAGTCCATGAAACTATTGGATTTGCCTTTTGAGCACTCATATGATCAAACTTTTAGATGTTGTTATTTTATTGTCCACATAACTCACAAGTAAGTTCCAGTATTATAGTACTAGAATTAGAAAAATAAAATTTACAGTTAACCAGTGTTGTGCCACTGTAAGTTTTCAAATAAGTTTTGTAAAATCCTACTATAGAGTCCAAAGCCCTTTCACAGAAATAAATTTAAAACTTCTCTAAAGTGGCAATCCAAACTTTCTGCTTTCCCACAAGCTGCTGGAAGTGGGCTTCAAGAAACTAAAAAGCAAAGCCCTCCAATTTGTCTAATAAAATGACTGATAACTAGAAATGGTATTTTTTTCAACAGTAAGTGATGATTCTACCATTAGCAAAAACTCACAGTAGAATTCTTTAGACCCACCTTATCACAAACTGCACTGCATGAATTCCACTGGCAAGTGTGGCAATGCGTGGTCAAGTGAGTACTTAGGCAGTTCACAATTTACGTACAGAATCCTAGCTCTTACTAAAATCTGTTCCCACGTGTAATTACAAAAATTCATCAGAGCTTTCAGTAAAATTCAGCTGGGGAGATCACCATAGCCATTAGCTAACATAAGTGCCTTGACTATTTCGGTTCAGTTCTTTGGTACGGCGGTGCCCAAATCACAAAATTTGAAGGACTTCTACATAATCAAGCACGTTTTCCAAACTATGACCTTATACGATCCAGTTATTTATAAGCAGATATTTAAATAATTTCCTAAATAACAACTTTAACAAGGGCAGCAAGAGAGAGCGGGCTCCATCTTCCTTTTATAGTAACTGTGAACAGACTGTGCTTCCCAGTTTCAACAGATGGTTGAACACGTGTGTGTGCGTGTCCATTTTTCTTTTAAACAAATTGCAAGCAGGCTTGTAAATTGCCACCAAGACCTACGGGTACATGTGTATCCTACGGGTTGATATGTATCCTACAGGTACATATGGGCCGGACAGGACAGGGCAGGACGGCGCAGATCCTTTCCACACGCACCCTTTCCGTGCTAGTGGGTCACGCTGAGGTGGAACAGCTGCTCCTGCCTCCAGCGCCTGTCCTTACAGAAATCCCAAACTGAGCTCAAGGACCCCCTCTGCCCCTCCAGATATCTCCCCGGGATATCCGCCTGGCTCCGCGGGGACGGCCTGGGGAGCCGCCTGCAGGAGAAGAAGGACAAGGAGAAGAGAAGGGCGTGCGTCTGGGGACCGAAGGGCTCTCGGCCTCTTACCACGTACCATCTCGATGATCTTGGTCTTCTTACCCGTCTTCTTCTTCATGGTGAAGATGTACTGCGCCAGCACCACCCCGCCCACCAGCGCGCACACGCTGGCGCTCGCCACCGCTCCCATCTTGGCCACGGCGGTCCTGTCCATGGTAGTAGTTCCCGGGAACCGCTGCGGGGGAGTGCGGCTGCGCCCTCAGTGTGGGTGAAGGAGCGGGACCCCGGCGGGTCTCCACTGACCGACCGCCGGGTCGGCAACGACGGTGCCGCACGCGCCCTGCCGTCCCGGCCCCTCGCCGGCCGTACCACACCACAGGGAAAAGGGGGAAGGTAAAGGGTGGACGGGCGGGTGGAGCTGAGCGCCTTGAGGGCAAGAGGTTTCTGTGAGGGGCTTTGAAGAAGAACAAGCAAAAGCCACTCAGCGGTTAGGGTTTTGGTGGTTTTTTTTTCTTCCTCTCAGAAAATGCAAAAAGAATGCTTCTCTTCTTTGCTCTTCTCCCCCCCCCGACAGGACGAAATGAGAGAGCCCAACGGCCCATGGCGCCGCTTCCCAAACTACATTTCCCAAGCTCCGTCCTGGGCGGGGCGGGGCGCGGGGCGGTGTGCGGTTGGTGCCGGCGGTGCGGAGAGGAGGATGCTGGAGATGGCGGCGGCGGTGGGAATGTGCGGGTAGCGCTGCCACTCTGTGCCTCGCCTCGGGCCGCGCCTGAGCGAGGAGCTCCTGTGAGGAAGCGGGGCTGCTGCTCCGAGGGGGCTCGGACTGCGTCGTGCCAGGGAGCTGTTGCCTCCCGCCCAAGTAAGCTCCCGCCGGGTTCCGTCTCCCATCTCCCGCTCCACGGGGATGTGTGTTATTTGTGTCTATATGTCTGTCTGTGTCTATGTGTCTGTCTGTGTCTGTCCGTGTCTCTATCCCTGGCTCGGTGTAAGCGCTGTAGGTGCTGCTCAGGGACTCTGTGAGGGCAGGAGGGAGTGAGGGTGTATGTGTGGAGAGCTGTGCTGTGCCAGCCCGCACTCGGCGGCAGAAGGTTGCCTAGCGGGCATAGCGACGGGGAAAAACGTGGAAATTAAGTGTTTTTGTTTGCCGGACTTGGTTTCCTTTAAAGAGGAAAGGCGCGGGCTTGCAGGCTGCGTTTGATCCGAATACCATGTTTTTCCCTTCTTCCCGCTGGAGCCGCTGGTGCCTGGCAAGCCCCATGCCTCCTGTGCGAGCTGTGGGATCGAGTGTGTCCGCGTTCATAGGTATGGAGCTGTGAGTTTTGAACTAGGATAATGTTATTGTCAAGCCGCCTGCAAACGGATTAGTCTCCTCGCTCCTTCCCTCCCCCCTTCTTAAAATAACATCAGGTAAGGAGCAGAAAAGCTGATTTGTGCCCTGTATGACCGAGTTCTTTAGTCGTGTCACTGGAGCATCTTCAAGGCGATTACGCGGTGGAGGTTTTGATGTTGTCTGTTTATGTCTCCATTTATTTGTCTAAAAATAATTTCTCTTGCAGAAGACTTGCATCAGAATTTTTTTTTTCTGGTACTCCTTGGTAAGAAAGAAGAAACCTCAGCTCTGTGACTTTGAAAAGTTTTTTATTACTTAGTGCTTGTAACAGAAGGCATTTGACAGTTCTTAAAAGTCTGTTATTTTGTTGCATTTTCTTCATATAACTAGCAGTGTCTATCACAACTAACTTAACCAATTTAACCATTTAACAATAAGATTCCTGAGGATGTTGTCTGAACTCTATGACCAGACACCTGGAATTAACGTTTTTTTAGCTCTAACACTTATTTAACACTAGTGCAATGTGAAACCGAGAGATGTAATATATTTAAGGAAAGCTGTTGCTAAAAAAGAAAAAGTTTTTTATATAAACAGTTGCATGTATTAATATAAGCGTTAACAATGGTTTGTTTCTTTTTCAGTAAAGAATGTCCTTGTTTAAAGCTAGAGACTGGTGGTCCACCATACTTGGCGAAAAGGAAGAATTTGACCAAGGTTGTCTGTGTGTTGCTGATGTTGATAATAGTGGCAGTGGACAAGGTAAATTCAGACTTGAAATTGCTGGCTTTTAAGCCACACAGCTGTAAGTTTGCTTTGACCAATGCATGCTGAAAGGTTGTTAGCCAGGTTAGTTGGTTAGTTAGTTTTAGGTCTGCTATATTTAATGTGTCCTTGTAGGCTTAAGAAGACAAATTCAGTGCTCTCTGTCTTTTCAGATTTGTATGTTGCTAAGCATGTTAATTCTTGCTTGTGTTCACTAGTAACTTGTCTCATATCTTATTTCCTCAATGGTAGATATCTTTAAAACAAAGAATTTTCAGTTACTCATGGGAGCAAATACATTGTAACTTATAAAAGCCTAAGGGGAGAAAAACAAGGAAGATGAGAGCTAAAAAGTTAAAAATTTAGAAAAACAAATAAACAACCCTTTTGGTCTGGAAAATAAGTGACGACTGAAATAAGACAACTCTGCTTAAGTAAACCCTGCTTTTCTGTCTAGTCATTAATAATGTGAAATGACCTTTGCTGTCAGGGAGAGTTTTTGTGTGTGTATTTTTTAAAAAATTAATAAATTCTTGAGATCTTTATGATATCATGCTCACCTTGGAACTTTGTTTTTGCCCCGTAGAGGTACTCTAGGTTGATTTCATTGCTGCCATACTCTTCTAAAATTATTTTAATGTAAGATTCTCCCTTTTCAGAATAATTTGAATAAAGTTGAGCTGTTACTGATTTGGTCTACAGTCGAAATTTTTCAGTAGAAATTCATTAGAGTCATTTAGGTTTAAAAACGTAAATGGTTTAGGAAAAAACCTTTAGGATGATTCAGTCCAGCAGCTAACACTCTGTGTTCATTACTAAACCATGTGCTCAAGGACATCTACATGTATTTTAAAGACGTCTACATGTCTTTTAAATACCACCAGGAATGGTGATTCAAACTCCTTCTTTGGCAGTCTCTTCCAATGCTTCACAACTCTTCTGGTGGATTTTTTCCTAATATCCCATCTAGGTTTTACATCCCCTGGTGCACATCTAAGTCCTTCACTGGCTTTGTTTCCTTTCTCTGTCCACACTCCATCACCTCTATGACTTTCTTGTAGTGAGGGGCCCAAAAATGAATATAGTATTTAAGGTGCAATCTCACCAGTGCTGAATACAGGGGAGCAATACTTCTCTGGCCACACACTTTCTGATACAAGCCAAGATGTCATTGGCCTTCTTGGCCACCTAGGCTCGCACTGGCTCATTTTCCAGCTGCTGTCAACTGTCACCTCAGGTGCTTTTCTGTTGGGCAGCTTTCCAGCCACTCTTCCCCAAGCCTGTTGTGCTGCATGGGGTTGCTGTGACTGAAGTGAATGACCTGGCACTTGGCCTTGTTCTGTCTTATACGACTGGCCTCGACACATTGCTCCAGCCTGTCCAGATCCTGCTATAGAGCCATCCTACCCTCCAGCAGGTCAACCCTCCCACCCAGCTTGCTGTTGTCAGCAAACTTACTGAGGGTGCACTTGATCCCCTCATCCAGGTCATTGATAAAGATATTAAACAGGACTGGCCCCAGTACTGAGCCCTGGGGAATGTTGCTTGTGACCAGTCACTAGCTGGGTGTAACTCAATTCACTACCACTCTCTGGGCTCAGCCACTCACCTAGTTTTTTATCCAGTGAACAGGGCACATGTCCAAGCCATGACGACCCAGGAGACTGGGTTCTCCAGGAGACTGCTGTTGGAAATGCTGTCAAAGGTTTACTAAAATTAACAACATCCACAATCTGTCCCCTGTGCACTAAGCTTGTCACTTTGTCATAGAAGGAAATTAAGTTGGCCAAAGAGAACCTGCCCTTCATAAACTCCTACTGGCTGGGTCTGATCCAGGGGTTGTCCCATACAAGTTGCATGATGGCACTCAAGATGATATGCTGCATGCCTTTTCTGGCACTGAGGTCAGGCTGAGTGGCCTGTAGTTCTCCAGATTCTCCCTCTGACCCTTCTGACCCTAGATGGGCATCACATATGCTAACTTCTGGTCAACTGGGAGCTCCCTGGTGAGTCAGGGCTGATGACCAATGATGGAGAGTGCTTGGTGAGCACTTCCACTAACTCTCAGTGTTCCTGAGTGGATCCCCTCTGACCCCATAGGCTTGTGTTTGTGTCTAAGTGGTGTAGCAGAATGCTGCCCATTTCCCCTTGCATTATGGGGTCCTCATTCTGCTCCCTGTTCCTGTCTTCCAGCTCAGGCAGCTGGGTACCCAGAGAACAACTGTTGTTCTATTGAAGACTAAGCCAAAGGCTTTTCCTCAGCCTTTTCCTCAGCCTTTTCTTCATCCTTCGTCACTATGTTCCCCCTCATGTCCAATAAAGAATGAAGATTCTCCATGGTCCTCCTTTGGTTGCTGATGTATTGATAGAAACATTTTATTGTCTTTATGGTGGCAGCTAGATTAAGTTCTAGTTGGGTTTTGGTACTTCTAATTATCCTCCTGCATAACCTCATGACATCCTTGTAGCCCCTCTGATTCAGCTGCCCCTTCTTCCAAAGGTCATATCTCCTCTTTTTCCTGAGTTCCAGCCAAAGCTCTGTTCAGCCAGGATGTTCCTCCTTGCAAACTTGTCTTTTGGCACATGGGGATGGTCTGGTCCTGTACCCTCTAAGATTTCCTTTGTTACAAATGTTCAGCCTTCCTGGGCCCCTTTGTCCTCAGAACTACTTTCCAAGGGACTCTGTCAACCAGTCTCCTAAATGGGTGAATGTCTGCCCTCAGGAAGTCTATGACAGCCATTCTGCTGTCCCCTCTCCTTCCTTCTCTAAGAATTGAAAATAAAATTTTGTGATTTCTGTGCCTACTACCACCTCCAACCATCACATCAACTACACATCCTTCTCTGTTGACAAACAACAAATCCAGTGAGGCACCTTCCCTAGTTGGCTCCTTTGCCAGTTGTGTCAGGCAGTTATCTTTCATACTCTCCAGGACTCTCCTAGACAGTTCCTCTCTGCTGTGTTTTCAGCAGGCATCTGGTAAATTGAAGTCCTTCACAAAAGCAAGGGCTGGTCATTATGAGACTTCTCAAGCTGCTTATAGAATATTCATTGCCTCTTTGTTCTTGTTGGGTGGTCTGTAACAGACTCCCACCATGACATCTGCCTCATTGGCCTTTTCATGATTCTTACCCATGAACAATCAACCCTATTGCTACCATCACTGGTGCTGACAGATATTCGTGGATCTGCAAAAAATATAATTGCTAAAGTTAAACTAGAAGACAGAGCATAATGAACATTAATCGAATCATGTCAATATTGTACCTTTTTAGGATATTATTTGAAGCACTTTGCAGCAAATTGAATTCCACATGTACTACTGTATTGTGTAGTATCCTATGTGTTGTTTTTCTTTCTTTGTTTTTTAGATAAAGTCATTGTGGGCAGTTACAATGGATATCTCCGAATCTTTAGTCCACATCCTGTGAAGCCTGGAGATGAAGTACAACCTGAAGACTTACTCTTGGAAGTGCAGTTGCGAGAACCAATATTGCAGGTGGAAGTAGGAAAATTTGTTTCGTAAGTAAATGGCAGCTTATGGTGCTGTTTATTTAAGTCTTAGATGCGATTTTCTTCCTTTGTTTTGGAGTTTTCAGTTTCTAGATGGACAACTATTAATCACACTTAGGAGTCTGAT
The DNA here is from genome assembly GCA_013400515.1 of Erpornis zantholeuca. Classification (NCBI taxonomy): domain Eukaryota; kingdom Metazoa; phylum Chordata; class Aves; order Passeriformes; family Timaliidae; genus Erpornis; species Erpornis zantholeuca. Next base: position 22,161 of record VZTN01012974.1, read on the forward strand.
AATATGCATGTATCTGCTGCTTGATTCATCTTGATACGAGAGAATTTTTACTTAAGGTATATATAGAGGATAATCTTCCAGATAGTTATAAAATTTTTTAGAAATATGTAGAACAGGAAAAACTTTACATTGAAAGATGTTTAACATTTTAAGATGTTAAAAATACTTGACTAATGTATTATGATCAAAGATGTAATACTGGTCTATTGTTTCCTGCTTGATAGAGGATAAAAGATCCTTAATTCCAATTAATTTAGTGGAAGAAAGTGGCCAGGTAGAGGAGAGATACTGTGACTTAAAAAAAACCACCATATAGTTAATTGGCTGTAAGAGAATCCACTTAGGAGAAATTTATTTTAGAAATTAGTTCTTAAAGAATTAATTTTAATTTTGAAGTCGACTTCTAATACTGCAGTATGAACTTTATTTAAGAAATGAAAAACCTGTACTAACCATGGGAAAGATTCATGCTCTGAGACCAAAGGGTCAAGTACTCACAGAGTGACCCTTTTCAGAAATGATAATGCCTTACTCTGTGAAATGAGATAAAACATTTTCTATATTTACGGCACAAGTACTTTCTCTGCTGAAAACATTACTTGGGTTTGGGAGAAGAAGAGTGTGAGGGTTTGAAGATTCCATGAAGCTAGTACAAATGTGAGTGGAAAAAAAAAAAGTAGTGTCTGTGATTGCTGGATAATGCTTGTTTGGAGGGATGATCCTCATATCATCCCTCCATGAAGGATAAATAGCACCTTGTTTCAAATGAGTTTCAAACTAAACTGGGAAGATATTTGGGTTGCTCTTCGTATTTGAATCTGAAAATATGTTCCTAAAGGATTCATTTACATTTTAAAGTTAACTCCAAACACTTTAGCTTTAATTTAGGAAGATCAGTACTTCTGAGTTTTTATGCTAGCATCTAATACCCAAACCTTTGCATCTGGCCCACACATGAGGGCAATTACAACGTGTTACTTGAATTTTATCCTGTATGAATTTTACTTGAATTTATCTGAAAACAGTGCTTCTTTGCAGTGGTACTGAAGGACTTCATCTGGCTGTGTTGCATTGCCGAAAACTCTGTGTGTATGCTGTTTCAGGTTAGTTTACAGATCCAAGCTTTCCAGTGATTTTAAGTGTATTCTAAAGTTTGTATTAGTTTAATGTTAAACTTGGTATATACAGTGTTTGCTCATCATTCCTGAAGATCTGCAGTCATGTTCTTTCACTCAAGCCCATGTATGAAGAGGAAACATTAGTAATTAGGTTTAGCAGAGGTTTGCTGATCTGCTCCATGCCTGAGATGCTGTGATGTGTGTGATGGTCTGTGGTTAGTAGTGACTGTGAGCAATTAGTTCTCATTATGGTTTTATGAACTAGTGTTATTGTTCAGCATGCTAATGAACAAATAGTTGTATAATACCAACCTACTTAGCTCTTTAAAAAGAAACAATTACAATTCTTTCTGAACTCAGAAGTCCAGATAATATTTTAGAAAGCCAGAACATTGGTAAGGTAGCCCATGAGAAGACAGGACGTTAATACTGTTAAGAAGGTGAAACTACAATGTTTTTTCTTAAATCTTGTTTCTGCTACTGCCTTTGGCTGGAAATTCTATATGATGAGTTCTCTCTGTATGTGAAGAGCCAAGTCACGAAATACATATTCTGTGCATTGATTTTTTTCTTCTTTATGCTAAGGGCAAGGCAGAGATTTAACAGTCTATTAATGGTACACCCATCTCCAAAATTCAATAGACAACATGACGTTCACTTTCTCTGTGCAGGTACACACTCTCTGGTTCCTTTCATTACAAGAGCATGGTTTTCTTGTAGGAGCAGCATGCTTCCTATTTACAGCCTTGTAGTCAGATAAGGTTACAAAAACATGCTCTCTTTTCAGATTCTCTTTGCCTATCTGGAGACACCTGTGAAAGTGGTCTGTGCTGAGGAGGGATTCTTTGAGATGTACTGCAGTTTTCATTCTTCCCCTTTGCTGTAATAGTGTTTATGCCTTAGGATTGTAGCCTACCAATACAATTTTTGTTAAAACAATTTATTTTAAAATTTGCATTAACAGCATACAGTAAGTCTAAAGCCTTTAGCAGTTATAATTTGCTGTTTGGTCTACATGGCTTAAGCAGTTAAGTAATAATAAAACCCTTCAACAGACTTTTCATACTAATCTGTAAGCATTTATGTTTTAATGGTAAGTTCTGTGATCTGAGTGGGTACTCTCAAACACCTCTGAGAAATAACTATCATTATTTCTTTATGCTTTTAAGGCAAGTTACACATGTATAAAGCGGAATCTTTACTTGCTTTATACATGTTACCATATCTGTTATTCATAGTAAAATCACTATGCTGCTTCTCTTTGACAAATGAACGTATCCTTCAGGGCTAACTAAAGTATGGCCTTAATACTGTATTACAGTCAATATACACAGACTGACCACTTTCTAGCTTGTTTATCCTGAAGTGTTGCTGATTATCTAGTTACTAGTCAGGCAGGGCTTTTTACCTCATATCTGCTGCAGTCTTTTCCCTAATATGGGCCTGCTTTAGGAGTAATTGTTTTAAGAACTATGTTTGATTTGATTGGAGAAATTGCCTGAAAGGTTAGCATAAGCTACAAATCCTTCATAGAATATTGCTTAAGTTGTTGTTGGAATAATCTATGTATAATTAAAGCTATGGTAGGATTTAGCACAAAACACCTTTCTCCCAGCTGGTGTGACTGTTCTTGAAGGTTTTGGTTTATTTGTTTTGCTTGCTAGTATTAGTCCTTAAGTATTACTTTATGTTATGAAGTTTACTTTCCTCTTGGGGTTCAGGAAAAACTTGATTCTTGAAAGAGGAACTTTAGTTTCTTTAGAAACACTTTTAATTTCTGTTCGTTTCCTGAAGGAGTCAGGAAGTTAAAATTCATGCAGACATTTTCAGAGAATGTGATGTTTATCACAAAAATATTTTTGTTGCCATATGTTTGTTTTTTATCTTTGCATTGCTGACCACTGCGTTCCATTTCAGGCAAAGTAAAAGCAAGCGATAAGTGTGCCCTAAATATAGCTTTGTCAAGTTGTAGCAAATGACCAGCTGAAGTTTAATTTGAGACAAAGACTATTGCAGCTGAAGCTGGCTGTTGGATAAAGTATATTGACCAAATAGCTGGAGAATCATAAGAATTCCCCTTTGAGCAGGCTTTATTTCTGATCTCAGAGCTGTGCCTAACATGAAAAGTAAATTTAAGTAATAAAATCTCAGCCTCTTGTGAGGTCTTTATATTATGTATAGTATAATGAGACCTTTTTTCTGGTTCTGGCCTTTAGGATTTTTGTAGCTTGGTGATTTTTTTTTTCCAGAAAGCAGCAGTGTGAGCCTACGTATCTCAAAAGTCACTAGAAATTTTAAGCTACATTTTTTTCAGATTGTTTGCACTGATACTCCTTTATTTCTTCCACAGTGTGTGGATCAAATTAATAAAATTTACTCTGCTTTTTTGTAGGCACTCAGGGGAATGTGGAGCATGGGAACCAGTATCAGATTAAACTGATGTATGAACACAATCTTCAGAGAACTGCTTGTAATATGACTTATGGTCCATTTGGTGGTGTAAAAGGTAAGCTCCTTGTTGTATAGTCTTTATAATTAGTTGTTTAGCAGAATTTTGAAAGGCAGCATCATGCTGCTGTCTAGAGGAAAACATCTTTCTATGCATGATAGTACTTTTTATCTGATGCATATTGAAAATAACTCAAGTTCAAATAAGCAAAGAAATTAAATGCAGAGTAGTTATTTTCTCACATTTTGAACTGGATATGAGTTTACAAAGATAATATTGTTCTTAAAAAACATGACAAAATTCCTGGCTCTTCCCCTGTAAAGTACTTTAACATCTAAAAATAATTGTTTTCTTCTGTGCTTTAATTCTGTTTTACTTTTCTGCACTTGCTTATCCTGGACAAGTTAAAAAGCTAACATCTTTTGCTGAACCTAAAGTATAAAATGTCTTGAAAAATATGTAAAGCAGACTTTAAAAAAAAACTTTAACTTTGATTGGGAAAACATAACAGTGGACAATAATACTTACGGTGTGTTTATAGATTTGAATTTAATAGCTATCAGTCTTTTTTGAATTTCTGGATGTTTTTTGTGTTCTGATGTGGAAGCATTTAGATTGGCTTTGCATAATATGCCTTTCTCTTCAGAAGAAAAGGTTGCCCAAAAATATTGGGGGTGGCAGTCATCAACAAAATAGTGTCACTAAACTGTTGGCAGAGTGATAGTCACTTTCCAAGGTAGAAAGTCTCCTGCATCAATATGGCAAATATATGCAGACAATCCCTCAGTTCTGTGCCTGTAATAATCTCCTAGTAATAACGCTGCAATGTCTTACCCCAAATTCAGGTTTGTTCCTGGGCTTAAATTCAGCTGACCAAAATCTTTACTGATTGAAGACATTTTCACCTGCTAACTTCTTACAGCTGCCTTGGGGAAAATGGTCAGCTCCTGTGGGTGAGACAATACAAATGCTGTGAGTCTCTAGAGGAGTGAGTGTATATGGTATGGGCGTATTCCTTTTAAAAGCAGACAGACCATACAGGGGTTCCTAAATATGAGAAGAGGGAATTATGTTCTCTGACAGTCTACAGTGGAGTTGCAGTAACAAATATATAGGGGATTTTAAACTACATGTTGTGAGTATCTGGAATGGTTCAGAAAGAATAAAACAAGTAAACATGTACCACCATGCAGTTCTGCAGAATAAATTCTCTGGATTTTTGACATGCATATTTGTTTACCATGGAGCTCTGAGTAGACTTCTGAGTACCAGCTCAGTCTTGATGCCAGACCTGTCTTCTGAGCTATGGTGGATGCAAGTAATCTAATGAAGAGGGTGTCTTTGCAAGCTAGGGAGACAGGAGGTGATATTTACCCTAGTATCTACTCAGCAAGTCAAACACTTTTCAACACCTAGGATGGTCAAAATGAGGGTCAATCCTGAGAAAGCAGCAAGAACAGCAGAAGGAACTCTGGTAAGTTCTGTAAGCTTTTCTGAGTTTTCTGTGTTAGCATGTCATGCTAATTTCCTTTTCCTTTTTTCTTCACCATGTTCCAGTTCACATAGGTGTGTTTATTGCTGTTGGACAAAGAATTATCTCAAATCATAAATAAAAAGAAGGCAGAGATTTATATTATGTAGTGAATAATACATGTTCATATTGTAAGATCAAGATGCTTTCTGTTTAAGACCTAAATCTGGGAAAATTGATAGTTAGTGTTCAGGTATGTAGTAGCTGGCTGGTAAGGCATGTGTTGAAGCATCAGAGAAACTGGCAAAATGGACACTGGGGAAAGTTCTTTTTGGGAAATGAAGGAATATTCTTTTTTTGGTAGATTTCCTGGACTGATATTCTTTTTATGTGGCTTTCCTAAACTATCTGATTAGATTTCTTATCAAGGTTATGCTTTTAGTCTTGATCCAAGCCTTTTGCAGTATTTCAGTTTTTTAAGTATCATCTTTAATATCTTGTTCTCTCCTTGAGGCTTGTGAAGGACAGTATTGTGGTTCTATTTCCATCTTACAAGACCAGCCAGAGTGAACCAGAAAGGAGGTCTGTCAAGTGCTGGTAATTTTAGTAAACGAATGCCTGTCCTGGTCTAGCCTGCCATGCTGTCTATGTGTATCTGTGTTTGGCAGATGTTCTGGTGTGCCATTGAGGGTCTGTAAATAAATATTTCTTTTTTACTATCAGCCTTCCACAGGCTTCTCTGGAATTCTTTTCAGGCATCTGCTAACATTGTCTCTGCCTTCAATAGAGGTTAGTTCTTGGTGGTGGTGTAAGCCTGCAGCAATGAGCTTGCTTTGCTGACAGTCTAACTTCTGCACCATACTCTGGAAGTAGAATAGCAAAATACAGGGAGAGTTTTTGCATTTATTGCAGTCTGTTACTACTGTGACTAATATGTGTCTTATTGCTATACTCAAGCATGTTTGAAACAACGTGAGGGTGAAAGAGACTTCACAGGTCATGTTCACAGAGCTCCTGAAGCAGACACAGGAGAATGGCAGTTGAACAGAAGGAGGAAAGCATGCGTACAGGGAAAGCATGCCGTGGGAGTGTTGGGGAGGAGGGTGAATGTCAGTCCCGCAGGAACGTGGCTTTTCATCTGAGTAAGCAAAGAATGCTGTGGGAGTTGACCCAGAGAACTTGATCTCGGTTGCTCAGTCTTGCTCAGATTTCTCTTGCTGAAGGTTATCCTTTTTTTTTTTTTTTTAGTGGAGCTCTTAATCCTGTACTTTCACTGGTAAAGCAGTGCATTCTACTCAGCCATGTGATTTAACGCTGACAAAAGAAAAAAAAGATTGAGTTTGCAGTCCTGAGGGGTATGAGACAGGTGAAAAGTAAAGTCAGGTTCTGAACTTTAGGAAAGCAAACTTCCCACTCTTCAAGGAGTTAGTCAGACCACTTGTGAAAGTGCTCTCAGGGACAAGGAGTCAGAAAATGGCAACTCTTCAAGGATGTCTTTCATAGAGTGCAAGAGCTCAGGATCTCCAGGTGCAAGAAATTGCGAAAGAAAGCCAAGAGATTGGCAAGTCTGAGTTGAAACCTGCTAGTCAAACTAAAAGGCAAGAAAGTAATGCATAGCCAGTGGAGGCAGGGAGAGGTGATCTGGGAAGAATATAGGGATGCTGTCTGGTTGAGTAGGGATGGGATCAGAAAAGCCAAGGTACAGGTGGTGATGAACTTGGTGAGCGGTGCAAAGAAGGAGAAGGGCTTCTACAGGTACCAGGTTAACCAAAAAAGGAAGGTCAAAGGAAGCAACACTGGCAAACTGGTTACAGTGGATGAGTAGAAGGCTGAGATACTCACCTTTTTTCCCTCAGTCATCACTTACAATCTGTCTTTTCACACTCTCAAGTGGTGGAGAGCAGGATGGGGGCTGGGGGAGCAAAGTCTTTCCCACTGCAAGGGAAGATTGGGTTCATGACCACCTGCGGAACCTGAACATACCTAAGTCAATGGGACCTGACTGGGAGGCAGGTCCATCCCTGAAGGAATCGTCTGATGTAGTTGCCAAGCTACACTCCATGATTCTTGAAAAGTCATGGCAGTGGGTGATGTCCGGGGTTACTGGAAAAAAGGGAAACATTGAATATATTTTAAAAGAGCTGGAAAAGAGCATCTCAGGAAGTAGCCTTCTCAGCCTCAAATCTGTGCCTGAAAAGATCATGGAACAGAACTTCGAAGGAGCTGCGCTAACACACGTGGAGAGCAGGGATGTGACTCTAGACAGCCAGCACAGCTTCACTAAGGGCAAGTCCTGGCTGATCAACCTAGTGGCCTAGTGGTAGAGTGCCATGGAGTGACTACATCAGTGGACAAGGTAAGAATAATGAATGTTGTCTATCTGGACTTCTATACAGCCTTTGACACACTCCCCCACAACATCCTTCTCTCTAAATTGGAGAGATAAACTGGTTTTGAGGGGTAGGCTGTTCACTGGATGACAAATTGGTTAGATGGTTGCATCCACAGAGTCATAGAAGATGCTGAGTTGGAAGGGACCCATCAGGATCATCTAGTCCACCTCCTGGCCCTGTGCAGAATGTGCTTCTTGAACTCAGACAGACTTGGTGCTGTGACCACTTCTGTGGAGAACCTGCTCAACCACCTTCTGTGTGAAAAGCTTTTTCCTGATATCTAACCTAAACCTCCCCTAGCTCAGCTTCTTCTTGTTTTCTCAAGTCCTGTTGCTGGTCACAAGACAAAGACCAGTAACAGGCCCCTTTACATCCCCTCAGGAGGATGTTGAAGACCACAATGATATCTCCTCTCAGTTTCCTCTTCTCCAGGCTGAACAAATCAAGTGACCCCAGCCGCTCCTTATAAGGCTTCCCCTCCAGACCCTTCACCATCCTATAGAAGTACAGAATGATAAATGGTGTTCCTTGGGCATCCGTAGTGGGATGAGTGCTCTTCAATATCTTCGTCAATGATGTAGACAGTGGGATAGAGTGCACCTTCAGAAAGTTTGAAGATGACACCAAGCTGTGTGGTGGGATTGAGACGCCTGAAGGACAGGATGCCATCCAGAGGGACCTGCTTGAAAAATGGGAATGCCATCCATGGGAACCTGACAAAGTTCAACAAGTTCAAGTGCAAGGTGCTGCACCTGGGTCTGGGCAATCCCAGATGTGAGTATAGACAGGGAGATGAACTAATTAAGAGCAGTCCTATGGAGAAGAACTTGGGTGTTCTCATGGATGAAAAGCTGGATGTGAGGCAATAATTTGCGCTCACAGCCTGGGAGGCCAAGCGTGTCCTGGGCTGCATCAAAAGCAGCATGTCCAGGAGGGTGAGGGAGGTGTTTGTCTCCCTTGTGAGACCCCAGCTGCTTGCAGTTCTGGAGTCTTCATCACAGAAAAGACCTGGACCTGTTAGAGCAGGTCCAGAGGAGGGCCATGAAGATGATCAGAGGGCTGGAGCACCTCTCCTATGAAGACAGGCCAAGAGAATTGGAGTTGTTTAGCCTGGAGAAGAAGGATTCAGAGAGACCTTTATATGGTCTTTAGGTACTTAAAGGGGGCCTACAGGAAAGCTGAGGACAAACATTTTAGCAGGGACTGTTGTAATAGAACAAAAGGGAATATTTTTATGCTAAAAGGGACAATTTAGATTAGACATAAGGAGGAAGTTTTTTTACAAAGAGGGTGATAAAACGCTCAAGGACAGATTGGGTGGGGTTCTGAGCAACCTGATCTAGAAGATGTCCCTCCTCATTGCATGGTGGGTTTGGACTAGATGACCTGTAAAGAACCCTTCCAACCCAAATTCTACGATTTGATGATTTTAATGTCTTTGGAGTTGTTTCACATATTTGAAATATAGAAACAAACACTACTAGGTGTGTATTGCATTCTCATTCAGCTTCCTTCAATGTAAGTTTTTGCTGTACTGGCCCTGCTAGTTTATGGCAAGCTTAAATCCTTGTAATATTTTGTTCAACTTGACAGCACACCTCTTTGGCTGAAATGTGATGAAGATGTAAAACATACAAAGTACAACTGTCACTTCTCAACTGATTTTTTTGTCTCTTGTATTACGAAAAAAGCTATTAGTGATTTCTCTGTGGGGAGTATTGTGAAGTAAAGAAGCCTATTTTTTAGCCTAGTTGCTAAATTTCATTATTGCTAGTATCTTCAGAATAATGATTTGATCTCTGAGCAATTTTCACTTACGGAAGAATGGACAAAGATGTTTTCATAACAGGAACAGATGAAGAAAATCAACAAACTCATTTATTCTCATCACAGAAAGTTGAAACCTAATTTAAAGAAACTATTAAAGCTGTGGAATAAGAAACCCGAAGACTGAGAAGTTGACCAGTGGCTTGCAGAGATTAGCAGTGTACATTTTTCTTAAAAATAGCAGTGTGGCTTGTGGTTGTCACCACTAGATGGTCCTCTTACAACAGTTACCAGTCAGCATTTCTAATGCTGCATTTATCCTTGAACTGATTCTTACAGGTGTATTTACTGCAACACTTACCGAGGTATAGAAAACACAAAAGCACTTTCTGAAAACCTCTGTACCTAAAAGTCTTTTATTGATTGAAACAAAATGTATCCTGTTGGTTGTAGAACTTTAGCAAAATGGTGAAATGAACTAGACTCCTACTTTCAGCAGAACTGTTAAAGGCCCAGAGGTGTGAGAAATAACTATGAAATCCCTTATAAGTTTAGCTAGAATTCTGAACAAAGCTAATGGAAATTTTTAAAAACAGTAAATGGAAAACACCTGCAAAGATGAAAATACAGAAGTCAAGCATAGTGTAGGCAGGGTTAGTTGTGACTTACAACTTTAAAAATCTGTGGCAAAGGATTATAAAGCAGATCTTTACATTTCTTTGCTGCTTTAGCTATATGTTTGTTCCTTGCTGTCTCTGAGCACTGGAGCTAAAATGAAAACAACAAACTATCAAGAAGGAACATAAGAAGATCAGCTGTTGATTTCATATTTAAAAAAATCAGTGTCGTTAGCCCAGACTTAAAAAAAGTTGAACTCAACTTTAAGACACTGCCTTTGTTGTTTAGAATGCATGTCTCCTTTTCATATTTCTGAACTCTTCCTTATGGTCTTAGAGCTGTAAGTTGAGTTTGTCATCCAGTGCTCCAATTCTAGCATATGGGTCATTTTAGAAAGGATGATTCATTGTAAAATCATGAGTCAGTAGTGCTGAACCCTGGTGTTCAACCAAGTGAACTCTTAACCTAGCCACAAAATGTCACAGCCCTTAAGTAATGTTTTACTTCAGATATAAAATTTAAAGACCTTGAGGGTACTGTACCTTAAGCTGTCTTTTTTTTTTTTTTTTTTTTTTAGAAAATGAAGGCGTAAAAGCATATATCTTTATGATTTATGTTGCACCCAGACTTATGGTGAGGACTCAGCTCTATAAAAATTTTACTTTATACAAACCCATTCATCATGTAAGTTTTATAAGGTCAGGTTATACTATTATGGCATCATGCAATTACGCCACTAGAGACTGCTGTGCTAAGAATTCAACTGTCATTATATGAAGTGATGTTTGCTGATAGTTTACAGTATCTTGGAAAGTATTTTCTGTTTTCACATCTGTAGTATGTTGTTCTGAGTCTTTATGAGTGAAATACTAATGACCTGGTATTTGGCTTAAGGTCATAATTTAAGTTGATGAATTCATTAGAGAGGTTAAGTTTGGAGGCAGCCTGGGCTGTGGTGACCCCGTCCTGGTTGAGTTGTGATCTCAAAGAGCATGGTCTTGGTAAGAACCAAAGTCAGGACCCTGAGCTTTTGAAGAGTGAACTTAAAGATGTCTAAGGAATTGGTGAATGAGATGCCCTGAAAAACTGTCCTTAGGGGCAAAGGAGCTGACCAGACCTGTCAGCTCTTTAAGGACACTTCTTAGACCGCAGAGCTCTCCATCCCAATGTGTAAGAAATCAAACAAGGCAGGGCAGACACGAGCATGGATGAGCAAGGATCTGGTCCTTAAACTGAGAAGTAAGAGATGCACAGGCAGTGGAAACAAAAGTCAGGTGACCTGGGGAGAGTACAGGGATATCATTCAAATGTGTAGGGATGGGATCAAGAAACTCAAAGCAGTGATGGAACTGGGCTTGGCAAGGGATGTGAAAAATAACAAAAGCTATTCTGTAAGTATAAAGGTCAGAAAAGGTCAAGGATGGTATACCCCTGATAAATGACAAAGGAGAACTGGTAACAATATATATAGAGAAGACTGAGGTACTCAATGAGGTTTTTGCCTTAGTCTTCACTGACAGTCAGGTTTCCCACATCTCTCAAGTCCCTGAACATCTAGTGGGAGTTGGGAGAGCCAAGTCCTTCCTGCTGTACACAATGAGCGGGTTTGGGACTACTTGATGAAACTGAATAGCCACAAGGCTGTGGGGCCTGATGACATAGATCCCTGAGGGTCCTTAGGGAACTGACTGATGTTGTTGCAAAGCCACTCTCCATTGTATTTGAAAAATCATAGCAGTCAGGCAAAGTCCTGGTAACTGGAAAAAGGGAAACACCTCTCCTATTTATAATAAGAGGACAAAGGAAGATCTGGGAAACTACGACCAGTGAGCTTCTTGTCTGTGCCTGGGAAAATTGTGGAGCAGATCCTCCTAGAAGCAATGTTAAGCCATGGCTTCACTAAGGGCAAATCATGTCTGACCAATCTGGTGGCCTTCTGTGACAGAGTTACTGCAATGGTTGACAAGTAAAAGTGAATGGCTATCATGTACCTAGGCTTCTGTAAGGTGTTTGACATGGACCCACACGGCATCCTTAACTCCAGACTGGAGAGATGTGTATTTGGTGGATAAGGAATTGGCTGGGTGGATGCAGCCAGAGAGTTGTGGTCAATGGCTCTATGTCCGGGTGGAGGTTGGTGATAGATGGTGTCTCTTAGGGGCTCTGTTTTGGGACCTGTACTCTTCAGTATCCTTGTCAATGATGTAGACAGTGGGATAGAGTGCACCATCAGAAAGTTTGAAGATGACACCAAGCTGTGTGGTGGGATTGAGACACCTGAAGGACAGGATGCCATCCAGAGGGACCTGCTTGAAAAATGGGAATGCCATCCATGGGAACCTGACAAAGTTCAACAAGTCCAAGTGCAAGGTGCTGCACCTGGGTCTGGGCAATCCCAGATGTGAGTATAGACAGGGAGATGAACTAATTAAGAGCAGTCCTATGGAGAAGAACTTGGGTGTTCTCATGGATGAAAAGCTGGATGTGAGACAATAATTTGCGCTCACAGCCTGGGAGGCCAAGCGTGTCCTGGGCTGCATCAAAAGCAGCATGTCCAGGAGGGTGAAGGAGGTGTTTGTCTCCCTTGTGAGACCCCAGCTGCTTGCAGTTCTGGAGTCTTCATCACAGAAAAGACCTGGACCTGTTAGAGCAGGTCCAGAGAAGGTCCACAGAAACAATCAGAGGGCTGGAACATCTCTCCTCCAAAGACAGGCTGAGACAGCTGGGATTTTTCAGCCTGAGGAAGAGAAGGGTCTAGGGAGACCTTGTTGTGGCCTTACAGTATTTAAAGGGGGCTTACAGAGAAGAGGGAGTGTGACTTTTTACAAGGGCAAATAGCAATAGGACAAAGGGGAATGATTTTGTACTAAATGAAGAGAGGTGTCGCACCCCGGGGATTTTTCAAGGCCAGGTTGGATGGGCCCCTGAGCAAACTGATATAGTGGGTTCCTGTGATGAGCAGTGACATTGTCAACTAGACCAGGTTGCTCTGAGACCTGTCCAGTCTGATCCTGAATATTTCAAGGGATGGTTCGTCCACCGCCTCATTGCACAACCTGTTCCAGTGTTTTACCACCCTCCTTGTTAAAATGTTCTTCCTTATGTCTAATCTAAATCAGCCTTTTTTCATTAAAACCTTTCCCCCTTGTCCTATAATAACACGCTCTTCTAAAAGTTTGTCCCCATAAACAATTTAAAATGTTATACTTGGCTGGTAAACCCTAAGTGATGGAAATTTTTTTCCTGATTGAAAGTCACTGTTGATTGAAAGCTTCTGATAAATAAATTGCATATTTTTCCATTGTTAAAAGATAGGAATGGAGTGAAGCAAGTGAAATAGTATTTTAGTTAAGAATTTATTTTCTTATTCTTTATCATGCAGTGTGCCTCAGTTCAGTTTTTAGGGCATAAATCTGCTGTTAATCTAGAAAAAATCAAGACTTATGAGGTAATATTCCATATATTGTTTATAATGTTAAATAAATGTTAAATAATGTTAAAACAGTGAGAAGGGGTTTTTTTGGTAGCTAGGTAGTGATTGGATTTTGTGCCAATATTTTGTACATTTTGTGATTGATATAATTTGGTCATAATTTTATATCATTCCCATGTTTTTTTGTTTATGGTTACACTGAAATCGTGTCGGCCTAGTTCTTTTAATTAAAATAATGATGAATTGGATCTATTCTACCCACTCAGAATTTTGGTTAATCAATTTACCATTATTGACATCACTTATATGAAATAATAGTAGTAAGCTATATTAATGTAAAAATATTAAACTCCTTATAGATGAACAGAGATTAGTTGAGATAATTATCAGCTGCTTCAGAATCTCATGAATTTGCATATTGGCACAGTAAAAGATTTGCAGAGAATGGGCATTAAGCAAAACTCATTTTTGACTCAGTGCAAATAAATTCATGTTACTTCATAATTACTTTTTATTATCTTTTACTAACATAATGTTTAGATAATTTGTGCTGAAGTTACCTTAATTATGTACCTACAACATACAGAATAAACTGACCTGTGCCTTGACATTGTCATGTCCATATTGTAGGTATTTAGACATGATATGTTTTCCTGCCTGTAGAGAAATCTGAGAAAGAAGATGGTAGTTTGGAAAATGATTCTTGTTCCTACTTTACTGTGTTCTGTTGAATGGATTAGGGCTTAGCCACTTTACAGCTGTTAGCCTAAGTCCTTCTACATCTTGAGAGTCAATGTACTTCTTGTGCCTGACTGTTCTTAAGCTTATAAGAAATAATGATATTATGCTTTTTATAGTGGAAGAAAAATGCCCTTAATACTTCTCTGAGAAAGTTTGAAGATCAGGCCACAATTTCATTCTTTACCTTGTTTGCCTTGAGTCAGATGTGACTTATGTTTGAGGAAAGCATATGCAATAAATTTCTGCCGAAGTAATGTGAAGAGTGGAGAAGGGCTTTAAAGTAAAAACAAAGCCACTGTTACTTGAAACTTAAGCAGCTTTGCAGATTATCACATAAATTTCCTGTGCTCAGTCGTGCATTAGACTGAATGCTGGGCAGGATAGCAGCTCATATATGGACAAACAATGGTGTGTAATGAATGAATACTAAAGTTCTCTGTTTTGAGGACTGGTTTCCCGAGTTGCTCTCTGAAGTGCTTAGGAAGTGTGTGAATGATCACATGCTGTAGAAGGAGGATGCCCTTTCCCAGGTGAGGATTGAGTTCTGTGGTTGTTCTTCAGGGTGTGAGTGGTAAATTAAGGTGGTTATATAAACACTCTGAACGCTTCCCGTTTTCTTTTTTATTTTTAATTATTTTTTTTTCAATTTTAAAGATTTTTTTGTCTTCTTAAGAACTAAAGAAACAACATAATGATAGCTTGCCAGTGGGGGGACAGAATCTATTGGGTTGCTCTTGAATGGAATACTAATTTTATTTAGTGACAGACAGAAAGCATAGTTTAATAGCTTTGCTTTCTCAGCTGCTGAATTATTTTTGAATGGCGTTTACTTTAGATAATGGTTTTGCACTGCAAAAGCTCCTATTACTGTTTTGTGTGATTCCACACACTTGCATTATCTATTAGATAAGTAATAAGTGAATTAAGCAAGGTTTTCTGTAACTCTTCAAATGAGTTGATAAATGATTCAGTATTGGATGCCCCTAATAAGCACAGGCTTTGAAGTTTACTTTTTCATCTGAAACCCTCATGACTGAAGTTGGCTTCCAGAGTAGTTCTGATTTATTTGAAGTTGTTTCATGGATACTGTACCAATAAAAGCAAGAAATAAAACAATAGCAAAGAGAAGGATAAAAGAAAACACAATTTTGACATGAAAAAGTTACAAGCAAAAAAGTATGAAGATACCTTGAACCTATCTTTCTCTCAGCAAATGGCTTTGAATTAATTTTACTTTTATTATAGGATTGGCCTAGAGGCAAAGTAAGTTTGAGTGTTGCAACAAGGAGGGTGCTCTATGGAGCAATTATTTGATAATGAAATACAACATATGCATAAACCATACAACTTTGTAACAGAAAACTTCGTAAGAAGGGTAGACTGTGCTTAACTTCTACAATTCTGCAAGAATAAATTTTATTAGGTGTTAGTCAGAAAAAAAATTATCAGCTGAGTTTTGCGCTGTAAGGTTAAATGATTCTTATGACTGCATTTGAAATTATTCTTATGACTACATTTGAAATTATTCTTATGACTGCTACTGGAGCAGTATAAATTTGGACTTTGATTTATTGGCTAGTTCTATTAAGGAGCAGAGTATTTAACTGTTGCCTTCCTGTTAAATTGCTTCTGTATAAGGACAGATTTTTTGAATGGTTTGGGCTTTGAATTTTTTTCATGGAATAGATCTGCTGATGACTACTTCTAGATGGTTTCTCACTTAACTTTTGAAAACTGTTAGTGTTTTGGTTTTTTTATTTTCTAATAATAAGGGAGTTAGAACCTCTTCTCTAAATTGAACATGTGACTGGAAAAATAATCAAGGAAAATGTTCTCTGAATCTCTTCCCATCCATTTCCTTCAGCTCTTCTTAACAGTAATGATTGTAGCCTAATGATCACAGCCTAACTGAAATAAAAATTCTTATTGCCTTCAGAATGCCGGAACTTTGCCTTGATTATGAATTACTAGAATAATCTCTTCATCTGCAATTTGTTTTAAAAAGTACTATAATTTAAGTGAAGTAAAACCAACTGCAGAAATACACAACTTTGGGAGCAGTTGCATATGTAAATGAAAGACTTGTTTTTCAAAACTTTGGTAAGTTCTGTATGATATGTTTTCTAATTTCCCTTGTTGAAGCACGATACCCAAAAATGTGCAGTTATTGTGCACTGGTAGTATAAAATGTTTTGTATCTTACATGTGGGGTTACAGCTTCTGCAGTGCTCCTGCCAAGAGTCAGTGAGTGCCAAGGCAGAGCAATAATTACCTCATATGTTTTTACTAGCACATGTATATTAATAATGACCCAATCTTTCTTTTGTCTTTTTGGTGACATATTGTTGACTCATATTTAATTCATTGTCCTACTCTAATCTCCAGATTCTTCTTCTTAGTGCTGTTGCCTGCCATTCTCTGGTTTCCTGTGAGTCAATTGTCTGAGATCACATCAGATGTTTTATTTCAGTTTAGAGATGCTGTCTCTAAAGTTTAGAAATGCAGTATATGTTATTACCCTGTCTAATAAATAGTTTGGCATGATAAATTTTCTGTTACTTCAAACCTATGTACAGCTTTATTATTTACATATGTACTTTCTTCTTTAAATGTTCCAGCATTTCATGTGAATGCATTTGTCTCTAAGATTTGTTTGTTGACCCATATTTCCTCTAAAAAATGCAGTTTTAGTTTCTAACTATTTAGTCTATTTTGTCTTGTTAAAGAGTCTTTCAGAAGTGTGTGTATGTAACTTTTGTTTATTTTTCTAGTGGTCATCAGTAATTACTCAATTGCAAAAAAACCTCTCTAACCTATTAGAATTTATTTGGAGGATCACCAAACCCTTATTAGCTGCTTTTCCTAGAGAATTGAAATGTATCTTGTACAAGCTATAATGCTTCGTACTAATTTTATTTTGGGTTATTATGTTTGGTGCAAATCATTTCTATCAAAAATCACTCTACTACAACCTTGTCATAGCTTAGTCCCTAAGAACCACACAACTTCTCTCCCACATCACCCTGGTGGAATGGGGAAGAGAATCAGAAAAGGTAAAACCTCTGGGTTGAGACAAGAATGGTTCAAAATTTGAAATAAAGTATGATAATAATGATAATGGCTATGAAAAGAAGAGATAAATAAAACCCAAGATAAACAAATAATGCACAGTACACTTGCTCAGCACCCACTGACTGATGCCCAGCCTGGCCCTCATCAGCGATCAGCCCTTCAGAGCCAACTCCTCATCATTTGAATGTTCACAGTGTGCTTTCAACAGTCTTAAAATACAGGATAACAAATTGTTCCTGCCTGTTAAACCTGTGATGTCTTTTCTGAGATTGCCAAGAAGGAAACTAATAGGATGGTGATTTTTTTGATAGAGATGTAATTCACTGACTCATTTGACCACAAAGTAAGAGTTAATCTTTTCTGTATGTTGGTTACTGGCCTAGGATATATATAGACAAATGACTTGAATGTGATAAGTGGCTCTGTTTCCTTGGTGTTTTTTAACATATTAAGTCAAGCTGTTTATTTCTAGTTTTTTAGGCTTTGAAACTTATTGAAGATGTATCAGATTTTCATCTAATACTCTGTACAGTAAACCCCCACTTTTGTGTTGTAAGCTTCTGACTTTGTTATAAATATTTTCAATGAATTCTTTGGATGTGACTGCAGTTATTCTGGAGAGATTGTTTTTCGCGAAATATCTTTAACAATATTTTAGCTCAAAAATTAGTAAATAATCACACAGAAGGGGTAAAGTTGGAAGGTACTCCTGGAGATCATCTAGTCCACCCACCCTGCTCAAACAGAGTCTCTAGAGTGTGTTACTTGGGGCTGTATCCAGATGGCTTTTGAATATCTCCAGAGAAGAAGGCTCCACAATCCATCTGGGCAGACTGCTCCAGTGCTCAGCCACAGCCTCCCAGTAAAGAAGTTTTTCCTCATGTTCAGGTGGAACTTACTGAGTACATCAGTTTCTGCCCATTGCCTCTCATCCTATTGCGTGGGACCACTGGGAAGAGTCTGGGTCCATCCTCTTGACACTCTCCCTTCAGATACTTACATACATTGATGAAGGCTCCTCTCAGTCATCTTCCTGAGGCTAAACAGGCTCAGCTCCCTCAGCCTGTCCTCATGAGAGAGATGACCCCATCCATTAATCCTTTGTTGCTCTCTCCTGGACCTGCTTCAGGAGCTCCATGTCTCTCTTGTACCGGGGATCCCAGAACTGGACACAGCACTCTAGATGTGGCCTCGCTTGGACTGAGTAGAGGGGCAGGATCACCTTCCACAACCTACTGGCCATGCTGTTCCTAGTGCATCCCAGGATACCATTGGCCTTTTTGGCCACAAAGGCACACTGCTGGCTCATGGACATCTTGCTGTTCATCCCAGGTCCTTCTCCACAGAGCTTCTTGGACCAGCTGTTTTGGACCCCTTGTCCAAAAGGGGATTCTTCAAGAAGGTCACTGAAGAGGCCAACATTAGCTCTCCTGAAGTCCAGGGCTGTGATGCTAGTCATCGACCTGCTTCTTACAGGATACTAAGCAACATGATCTCATGGTAACTGTAGCCAAGGCTGCCCCATCCTTCACATCTCCAACCATACCTTCCATAAGTATAAGTTAGTATAAGGTCCAGCTGCATTCCTTTCCTAGTTGGCTCCTACATCACCAGCATCAGAAAGTTATCGTCAGTGCTTTCCAAGAACCTCCTGGGTTGTTTCTGCCTCACTGTGTGCTTCCTCCAGCATATGTCGAGGTGGCTGGAGTCCTCCATGAGAACCAGGGCCTGTGACTGTGATGCTACTTCCAGCTGTCTGTGTAAGACCTCATTTTCTTCCATTTTCTTCCTCCTCCTCCTCATCAGGCAGCCTGTAGCAATCACCTACAACAGTGTCACCCTTACTAGTCTGCCCTTTAATCTTAACCCATAAGATGTTGACTCACTCATTGTCCTCCCTGAGACAGAGCTTCAAACACCAAAGTGCTTTGGGAATTGCTTAGCAATCATGAGCCTTCTTAGTCTAAGGAGACTGTAAAAGAAGTAGGAGAAAAGATGGGGAATTTCACTGGCTTTTAACAGTGGGATCATGTAGTTCTGTTTGGTTATAAGTTTTCAAGTTTATTTTAAATGGAATTTTAAAGTTGATAAATTTATTTTATGGTGGTGACTTAAGATCTTACTGATAACTTTTGAGAGTACCTAAAATATTGAAAAATGTGGCATGTATTCAACTTCAGCTGAACTCAGTGAAAGGTCTGCTGTTGATTTATGATTCACTAAAAACATCTATGTGCCTGAACTATTCAGTCAAATGTTATTCATTTGGAAGGCAAGTAGTGACTGTACTTGTTTGTGGGAGATGTGCTAGTTCAGTAAGATGTTCTATAATATTTATATAGTGTATGATAGGTGTATAACTTCAGATGATAGCAGGAAGGGTCACAGACTGGAATTTCTCTTAGTTGCTTTAGAAAAAGTGTATGCCAGTATTGTATTGCCTGTGTGAATACAAGACTCAGAAGAAGATTTCTGCAGCTGCTAGGGCCCAAAAAGTAGTTACTGAGCAAGTTATGGCAACAAACAGAATTTAAAGAAAAGAATTTTACCATCTCTTCATGAATCATTATTCATGATGGCTATGTCTATGCATACAGCCATTTTCAAGACCCCCTCTATTTATGCTGTTTATAATTAATCTTCTGCATTGAAAAATAGAACAACTTTGAGTGACACTGCTTTCGCAGCTGTCTGAACATTTTTCCTGAGACAGTTTCTTGCACTAAATGGAAACGTCCACTTTTAAATGTGGAAAAAAT
This sequence comes from Erpornis zantholeuca, assembly GCA_013400515.1. Lineage (NCBI taxonomy): Eukaryota > Metazoa > Chordata > Aves > Passeriformes > Timaliidae > Erpornis > Erpornis zantholeuca. The sequence continues at coordinate 41,982 of VZTN01012974.1, forward strand.
TATTTGCTTAATATAGAGGTCGTAATAAACAAATTTTGGTACTATAGTCTGTGTAGGGGAAGAGACTTTACCTGTCATGTCTACACAGTGCCAAATACCATGTTTCTTTCAGTAGGAATTTTAGTGTATTGAGCGTTGCAGCTATGATAGTTTGGGATCTTTATGCTGCCTGCTGATGTGAACCATACTAGTATTTTTCCTAAGGATCCTTCCACCACCTCAGGTTAATATGAGATTTAAAGGCAGCATTCCTAAGTCGCATAATTTAACTATGTCATCTTCTGTGGTAAGTCTTGAATCAAGAATAAAGTATCACGTCTCTAAGAGATTAATTGTGCGAGTAGGGGAGATATTTCAATAGTGCGAGATTCCCTTTCCATCTAAAATCCTCCTTAAGTTTTATGGCAGGCAGAAATCTACAAGAGATTAGGTAGAGAGAATACAGTATGATTGGTGAGAAAAGCAAGACTGTTTTCTTTTCTCGTGGCAGCTCTGACTCCATGCTTTACTATAACTTGACCAGGGAGGCTCCTTGCAGAGAGAGCATCTCTTGTGTTGGGACTTAGGAGTATGTTTTACTGCGATACTTGAATATCCAGAACAGATTAGGAAATAATTAAAGCTAACATTAGTAGAATAAGGACTTAGTGTTTTCCTAAAACACTTTCCTTAGTTTCTCTTAAAGTCTTTCTTTTCCTATCCACTACTATATCTTTATTTCCTTCCCATTGGAGTGATTTTGCAATTCCAGCAGAAAAGTACCCCATCATTGTCAGCTGGAACGTGTGTACACTTTGTGCATCATTCAGGATAGGCACTTGCATTAGCAAAGAGCGATGCAGGGCAGTTTTCCTCTTTGCTTGTGTTCAGGGTATTGGCAGTCAGATCCTCTGGCCTGGGATGAATGGCCACAGCTGAATTCCTGAACTTTGATCCCTTCTGCAGTTATGCAAGGACCACGAGCCACCAGACCACCAAGCTAGCAAATTCGGAGTTCTTTCTGAATATACGCTGACACGTGCTTACTGCACTGGTTAAGGAGGTAACATAAGACTTGCCTTTTACTAGGCATACATTGTTTGAAGAACTGCACAAGTTATTTTCAAATAGTTTTTCTATTCATCAGACCTGATTCCTGAAGTTCTTTTTTCAGAGTTGCCCCAAATCTGCTTTGCTAAAGGAGCTACACACAGCAGCAAGTAGAATTTTCTAAGATGGTTTTGAACTGGAGAAGTCTGTGTTCCCTATGCTGTGAAAATTTTCAGGGGCAAATTTCAACGATGAAGGAAAAGCAAAACATACTTGCTTGTTTCAAGTCAGGACGTTTTCCCGTGTGTGGGAATATAGTTTATGTGCATCACTTCACTGGTCACTTTTTTATCATATTAGGAAAACACTTCCCATGTATCA
>VZTN01012975.1:8025-64310 GCA_013400515.1 Erpornis zantholeuca
GCGTGGCGCCGGTGGGGCGGCGTGCAGCCCTGCGGTGCTGCCGCGGGTTCGAGACTGGCGCTGCCCGCACAGCCAGAGCGGGCCTGTCGGCAGAGCGGCCTGGCTCCCTTAAGAAATCAGCGTTTTTCTTTGCGAAATCACTAGTTCGCTGCATATCCCCTGCCATTCCCCGCAGCCGTCCCTCCGCCTGTGCATCCGCCGCGGTCCTGTCTCCACAGGGCGTCCCCCTGTGAGCACTCAGGCTGTAAATGGCTCACGCTCCGTGCTTCTGCCCATGCACACCCTCAGGCCGCATGAAAGGGTAAAGAAATTAGGACCTTGATCCATGGACGCAGATTTGAATCATGGAATCATATAATATTAATGGGTTGGAATGGACCTTAAGGATCATCTAGTCCCAACCACTCCTGCCATGGGCAGACATCTGCCTCCAGACTCGGTTGCTCAAAGCCCTGTCCAGCCTGGCCTTGAACACTTCCAGCTTGGGCCATCCACAACCTCTCTGAGTAGCCTGTTCCAGTATTTCACCACCCTCACAGCTGATAGGAAAGACGGGTGCTAATGTCTTCACAAATTATTTGATGGGTGAGGGTCCTTAGGAGAAATGGGTGTTACTGTTTTCAAAATGGGTCTCTAGGAACATCAAGCCACACCGGTTCATTACAGAGCCCAGGCGTTTTGAACACAGATTGAATTCCTGAACGTTAGGGTAGTAGGAGAAATGGGTCTGTGCAAAGTCTATTGCAAAGGCTATCGCAGAGACCAGATGGCCTGAACTTTTGGTGGATCTGCAGAACCCAGAGAGTGTTCGGAACTTTAGGGAAAAATGATGGTGCATTTTTATGGGGGAATATGTGGTAGGTGGTTTGGGAAGGCTGTACCTTCCTAATACCTCAGCCAATGGGGAAAGGAACAGGGCAACCTGCGGTCGGGAGTTTAGGATAAAAGGAGGCTTCATCCTCCAAAACCTCCAGAGAGACCCCACGGGGGAATGGCCTAGTGGACTCTCATCCCTTTATTAGAATATAGTTGCAGGACTCCTCTGTCTCCTTTATGGATATTGGCTTTTCATAGCATGGCTTTTCTGCACACAGTAAAGAATTTTTTCATGATTTTTAACCTAAATTTCCCCTCTTTACATTTATACCCACTCCTCCCTGAGCTATCACTACAGCTCCTGACAAAGAACCCCTCTCCAGTATCCCTGTAGTGATGCCTTAGGTTTTAGCTTTTATATTTTTCAAATCCTGTACTGCTAGTGTAACTCTGAAGTTTCCTGTAGCTTGTTAAGTGCTGTTCTCTAAGCTAAGATAGACATAACAAAGCCTCTCTAGCTTGCCCTCCAAGGACACCCAGACTGTCCTAGGCCCAAGAACTGTAAACCATCATCTGGGGAGAGGGGGAAATCTTGGGGAAGTTACATCATTGGCTGGGTTCTGGTTGGTGAATTTATGCTGATATAAAAGTGTGAATATCTCATGACCTGTCGTCCGTTTTGGGATCCACTGAGGCAGGACCCTCTGGAGCCCAGAGTGTACCTCTGAAGGCCTTTCAAATAAATACCTCTTTTATTCCTGTCTAGTCTCTGTTTCTAAGTAGCCATTTAAGGCATCAGTAGGCTCCCTTCAGATACTGAAAGGCTGCTGTGAGGTCTCCACACAACCTTCTTTTCTCTAGGCTGAACAGCTCCAACTTTCTCAGCCTGTATTTATAGTGGGGATGCTCCTGTCCTCCTATCAACTTCATGGCCCTCCTCTGGACTTGCTCCAACAGCTCCATACCTGTCTTATGACTAAAGTGGCAGAAGAGCTACTTTTTCAGCAGTAACAACTTCCACTATTATTGAGGTATCAGTATTTGCACAGTCCATGTCTGACTCTGTCTCAACTGCAAGTAGCCAGGATCTCGTTCTGAAGCTTTTCAGGTATCCCTGTTCTTAGAACATAGATGGGGAGAAGCGGATGGCTACCAGAAGCTTTTATCTATTTCAGTAATTTGGCTGAATTTCTCTAATATATTACCAAGAGTAGGGTTCACAAAGGCTGCACGGGAGTTTTTCAATGCAGATTACATACAATAATATTACAGTACTAGAAAAGTTTTTAACCCAGAGGGTGGTTGGGCAGTTGAATAGGCTACCCTCAGAAGTGGTTGCAGCACCAAACTTGACAGATAAACAACATACGTATCCCTTAGTGTAAGAAGTGTTGTAGTTCCTTACCACACTACACATACATCTTTAGAAAGGAAGGAAAATTTACATTAAACAAGATGTGGCTATATTTAATGTATCCACCATATTTATTTTTTTATGACTTTGTAAGAATGATCAGTGCCCAGCCATGTGAGGCTTTGGCATGAGGGAGTGGCTCATGCTGACTCATTCTCCAAGTCTTTCTAATAAATATTGCTAATTTAATGTCATTGATACAAATAATTTTTGAAATGAATGGAGATTGTTTTATTTGGTTCACATGGTATTTTATTCAATCGATTTTTGATGTAAACTATTTGTTCTAATGGTATCAAAATCTTCCTTCTGGGTACAAAAGTAAATTACATTTGCATTCTTTATGACAAGTAAAATGATGAAGAGTGGTGAAAGATCTAATTTTAAAACATTATTTATAGGCAAAGCAAGTGTCAAGACTTCAAAAAAACCAAATATTGAGTATTGTGGTAATTAAAAAACCCCATTGAGTTGAAAACAGTTAAAAAACCCTTGGCACTTCAGCGCTTACAAGCACTATTAACATTGACACGTCACCCCATGCATTGGGGGATGCCCCACTTCAGAGAGGTTAAGAGAAAGAGAAAGAACAAGGTGATTTTCCCATGGTCACAGGGGTGAGTGTTTAAGTCAATGTCAGATTTCAGAAGTTTCTGATTCCCTTTATCCATGCTAAAACCAGCCGTTTTTTGAAGAGCGAGAGTAGGAGGAGGCAAGAAAGTAGAGGTTTCCCATGCTTTCTGTTTTGAGGATCCCAATTTTCACAATGATTGTCCTGATTGAAAGGCTTCAGTTCCAACTTTTGCCTGGATGCCCTTCAAGCTCATCTTCACACCTGCTATCAGCTCCTCTGTTTTCCAGCTGCACACTTGGAAGAAGGGTTCCGTGTGAAAAACAAAGTTGGACATAAAAGCTTACTGAACAGAAACTTTTTCCAGGTCTTACAACTGCCTTTAAGAGTGTAAAATTTTCACAAAATCATGTTCACAGATGGGATCTTGCTACTCTTTTCCCCTTGTTACAGGTAATTAGAAAAAGAGTCAGACAGAAAAAGTCCCATGGAGTTGGGCAACCTGTAACAGAAAGTGAGGTGGTGTGTATCATGACATGAAAGAGCAGAATTTAGGAGGATACAACAAAAGCTGACAAGAAACCAGAAATTGTAAGTGTTTTATATTTAACATTGGTAATAATTATTCCACAGTCTAAAAATAATTCAATTAAAAAAAATGCCCTATGCATTGTTACCCACCTGATAGGTTTCATATTAACACTAGGGAGAAAATAATTCAAGTTCTTGCATCCAGGATAATTCTAGTAAGTCACTGTGGTCTACACAAATAAAAAAAGATATTATAATACTATTCTATAGATATCCTACCTTCCAAAGTTTTCAAGAAAATTCATTATTTAAAAGTCTTTGCACTTACATAATGAAATAACTTTGTACAGTGCATATAAAAAGATCATTCACATTATCACTCCTGGGAAAAGTGAGTATATCATGCTATTGTAACTAAAAACTTGCAACTTATATATAAAAAAGGGCATTTTTAAAAATAGTGTCCATATGTCATGACAATGTGTCAAGTTTCTTTAACTCCAGTTACAATTTTTCATTTGAGACCTCATAGAGTTCTTTAAGCTTCTCAAACTTTGACCCCCACTCTTGGAGGCAATCATAATTTAGATCTTCATCCCCACTGATGGAATCCAACGAGCTAAGGCTCTCTGCTAGAGAGCATTGCCCTTCCAAGCAGTAAAAATGAAGAGTGTCAGCTGGAAGACTCTTTAGATCGTTGTCTGCATCCCGTATGATTTGAGAAACATATTCCTTGAAGTCTGGGATGCTGGTAACAGCTGATATTGATTGTTTTTGATGTGCATGTTTTGGGAGGGAGTCTCTTTTTGGTCCAGTTGGTGTCCTGGAGTGTGGAGCAGCTGCTTGCAAAGAAGAGTGGGGAATTTTATGGAGAGGTTTCTTCAGTTCATCTATATCGTAAGCATTCTGGAAACAAAAAGAATGCAAATGTCAAACCACTCAAAAGGAAGCAGATCAAAAAATGTTTTACAACACAAGGCAACACAATACTGAATTCTGTGAGTTTTCTACAAGCTGAAGAAGAGAGTGCCTAGTTCAGAGGACTAAGTTCAGATCATACCAAATCCTTTTGTGTAATGATAATTTTCAGCTAAAGCAACAATGATGTGTCCAGAGCAGCCCCCTTGAATGTGGGCACACATGACCAGCATCATGAAAGATACAAACTGGGTTGAAATAGAATCTTCCCACTTAAGAGGACTTCAGGTTAAAAAAAAAGAAAAAATGAAAAATCCCCAATTTGATAATAAGTTAACTAAAAGTTCTGGAAAAGGAAAGTGAGGAGAGGTTGGATTTGCAAAGCTGGATTGAAGCTGCATCATACTTGGTCACGTTCTCCACCTCCTTCTTCATTATAATTGAAGACATTTTCTCTAACATTCTCCCAGCTTTCACGCTCTTCAGGAATGTGGTAAATTCCTCCTTTCCGAAACCCTGAACTTCCCCACTGACTCCACACTGTGTAGGAAACCAAGAGTGCTGGAAGAAATAAAGACACATATTTGTTTTACGACATATGACAAAGTATGTTGCACGATAAACAAGTAGTTATATGATTCCTGGGATATCAACACTTAATTTGACAACTAAATTTGCAGGTAAGAAATGAGTATTGTTGATATATAAACAATTTAAATTCATGAATGTAAAGAATAATCTATGTATATTACATCATAAACTTCATTAAAAGGGTATTTTACTTACCTAAAGGAATCCATTTAAATAGAAGGCATTTTGGCCAATCTCTGGCCTTTCACCAATCCTGAGTAAATAAGATACCCAAAGTAAGTAAACTACTGTTTTAATGAAGGTTACAAGTGTAATATAATCATGGAGTCTTTGCTATTATGAGATGTGTATGCAGTTTATCAACATGAACACAGTTTTATGGTGTTATTAACTTTTCAGCCAAAGTGCAGCTGTAAAAGGACACACTGTGTGTGAACCTCTCTCTCTGCCCCACAGTCTTAATGAGTCTTCCCTTTTAAGATCATGAACTTTCTAGAAGATCTCTTTCTTCTTAATATGTGAAGAGCATATGTAGCTGTAGGTCCTACCTACTGCAAATGTAAGGGCTTGGGGCAGGTGGAAGTTTCAACTGGATGTGGCTGCACACAGAGTTGAACACAAAGATGGAAAGCTGTTACTTAAGAAGGATTGAAAGTAAGTGACTCTGGAAGAGAAAAGTCTAAACTTGCTTGAACTGGCTTCAAAGCAAGCAAACTGTAACTATGTGCTGTTGGCTGTCTCTTAGCGTCCTCAAATAGTGATCTCCAGAAAAGGTGAAACACTGATCACAACACTCAAAGGTAAAGCAGACTTAATTCAGTGGCACAAGGCACAAGATTAAAAGTAAGGAAAAAAGGTACATGATCTCCTACCTAGGAAGACAAGGAGGCACATGCTGATTGCCAGAATAGAGCCAGAACTGAGTCCAACAGGTCTTCCAGCCTTCACCTGGCTAATTTCACACCATCTTCCTTTGTAACCTTCGGGGCACTGGCAGATAGTCTTGTCTTGGGCTTGAGCCACACAGGTACCCCCATTCCTACAGGTCCAGTGTCCACAAGGGGATGAGATACAGTGTCTGAGCCCTGTAAGGGTGTCAGTCACTTCTACTTTCCCAGCTGGGCACCTAAACAACCAAAGCAGATGACATCTTACAGGGAAGCAAAGCATCTGGAGCTGTATGTTGTTTTGTGCAAAGTTTGTTACTGCTTCTTTAAAGTAAAGTTTAATTATTTTCAAGCAAACCACAAATCCACATTGAAAGTTTGAAATCCATGGAAAATCTAACTTAGTGAGCTAATAGACTTATGAAAACTTGAACACATGTTTGGTTTCCTGATTCAGAAGATATACAGAAGAGCTTCACTCCTTCCTTAAAAAAAGGAGCCATCACTTTCTGACTAACCCTTTTCCTACATCTGTGTTCAAATCAAAGTCCCTAAAAGAAAATGGATAGCTGTGATCAATGGGAAAAGAGCTAGCAAGCACTTGGTATAATGTCCCTCTGTAATGTTCCCTTGGACCCTGGGGAGAAATGCCATTGATCTCCTCAGAATGACCTGTCTTGGCTTTTAGGATTGATTTCTTTTAATGTGTAATTGAAGAGGCCCTAGATGTATAATGTGAGGTCACAGACTTTCTTTCTGAAATCCAAGGAAAAAAATCTACTGAAAAAATGGCAGAGACTTCATATTGTTCGTTCAGAAGCAGTCTGAAGAAAGGAATGTCCCAAGGCACACTTAAAACCATCTCACAGCTTCTTCTAGCAAAGAATCATGAGATGTCAGAAGTGCCAAATTTTGTCTAAAATCCAAGAATTCAAGTGGCTCCTTCTCACAGTCCTGCATGTATTTATGTTTGAGTTTTTTACAGAAATGCCTGTATTTTGTTTTGCATATTTTAATAAATAATTTGAAATTTTTCTTTAAATAGTGGATCTTCTCCAAGAAACTAATTGTGTATGATAACAGCTATTGGGCTTTGGCTCTGACCCTGGGAAGCCAATTTTAGAATCCAGTTTTGTGACAATCTAATTTTGAAAGTCTCATTTTTTCATAAATTGTGATTAATTTCAACTTCTTTACAGGAAATATATGTAATATATATGAAATATATGTAAGTATGTTTTTGCAATATACTTACATATATATGTATTTAAAATACATATCTTTTATATACATATATGTATATATGTATGTGTACATACACATACACACACTGTATATATACACTATAAGTATATATACATAGAGTGTATATATATATATAGTATATATACAGTCTGTCCTCTGTATGAAAATACTACATTAGTATTTTCATACAGAGGACAGACCAAAGCTTTTGCAATCCACCTTTTATCAAAGGAAATTTCATTTTCTCACTGGCCTTCTGGTGATCTTCTCACCATGGAGAAAAAGGTGGAGTAATTAGGTTCCATATCAGACTTGCAAAAAAAGGCAAGTCCAGTCCAGAACAAGAGATGAGATGGAGATAGGATTGGTCCTTGGAATGGCTCTCTCTGGCCAGCAGCCACATGGAACTTCACTGTTAGAAGCAAGTTGCCTGGTCAAAGGTGGAAAGGAAGAGCTTCCCAGGCATTCCTGGATGAAAACAAAAGCTTCATGTACCGGCATTCATATTTTCTCCACAGGTCTACACAAAGGAAGGGGCTGTAACAGGGCTGGCTGCTGCAGGCACTGGAATGGCATCCCATGGTGACTCCTTGCCGCCTCAAAATTAATCCGAACTCTGTGTTTCTGCCTTCCACAAGGAGCGGCTGACCATCCAGCTGGACATCACGCATACAACCTGCATCCAAGCAGAGGAGTATGCAGAGAAGTACATCAGGTTAACTACTTCCCCACCTCAAGCCTTGCCCCCAGCACATAAGCCTGAGAACATTAGAGCATTGCTGAAAACTCAAAACATTGTTTAAAAATATCCTTATACCCCATATCAGTTTAATTTTAGAAGGAGAGCTACAGAACATGTGTCTATTGTGCTCTGATCAATCTAGAGATTGACACTACTTCTCCAGGAGAGCTGCACTGTACTACACCACAATTTAGCAGAACTGTGCTATGAACCAGAACAGCTCCACTAAATTAATCTAGATTAAGACAATCTTAAATGTGGGGCTGAATAAGAAGCAACAGAATGGAAAAAGCTGTCTTCTTGTTGAACCACAATCTCAAAGTCTCAGCACTCCATCCCAGGAAATGGAGAGAGCACCACAAATTGCCTTGCAATTCTTTCTCCTCCTGCCAGGAGTTGTTTTGTCTGTTCCTTAAACACTTCCAAGGCAAAAACAGGAGTGAAGATCACACTGTGAGTATACTGCTTGAGACATGGGAAACCCCGATCTTGTGGAAGTGCCCTTGCCCATGGCAGAGGGTTTGGAACTAGATGATCTTTAAGACTTCTTCCAACCCATTCTAGGATTCTATGAAAGAAAAAACTGAAGTGCTATTTTTTAATATTTACAGGAAATCTCATATCTTCACTAGAACCAGATACAATGGCACATAGGGTTGAACATTGAATTCCCTAATAAAGGAGGGGCATAGTAGTCTATATGGGAATTGTTACCTGGGTTTTAGACTATCCAATACACTCAAAGATGCCACTTACAGGCTTTAATTCCCCCCATTAGGAATCCATCATATCACTTACCTTGGAAATCACTCTCTGAATGACTGGGAAGGCGGTTTCCTAGCACGATGCTTGCCCAATCCATTTCAAACCATCTATTCACACCCAAGACAGAGGTGACTTCTTGATCACCTCCACCACTGTTAACACGCAGGGTAAATTCATTGTTGTAGCGCTCCATAGTCAGAAGAACCCACTGGCCATTGTTTACACGTAATGTCCTCATTCTCAAAGAATGATTTTTGTCCCCCAAACTGAAGTTAACACTAAAGAAACCCTCAATCACCTAGAGGAAGATGATAAAGATCTTTAATAATAGAAATGCACTTCTAAATATTATTACACAGTCCTGTCTCAAGAAAGGGATGTGAGTTTTTAAAATTGAAATGGCACTCTTGTTTTTAAGTGCTTTATTCCCAGATAAAGTTTGCCACAAGAAAACTGCAGGTGCAGGAATTATCAACTTTTTTTTATAGGCCACTCTTCTAACTCACATGAACTCTTTAATTGGTCTTCTCCCTACTGATATCTATCTCTAAGTCTTCCCAGCTGATCCTCCTGTTTCAATTGGAATAATCACCCTCTCTCTAGCTAATGTAGTCCAGACAGCTTTTTTCAACACAAAAAAAATGTAGAGACAAGTTTTACAGACAGGGACAGATAGAAGCAAAGGGAAAAAGCAAGCAGGACAGAACTGTCTTCTTCATTCACATGCATCACATGGACATTTTGCAGGCAGTGCAAACTAGAATTTATGCCATGAAAGAGTAATACTGAGAAGGACAACACAAATGAGAGTAGTTACCCTCGTATGGAAAATTCTTGCTCTTTATAACCTTACAGAACAGGTGTCTTTAATCAGAAACTGCATCTTTTTATCTTGCTATGGAACTCCATGACAAAATAAGAGTACTCAAGCAGAACAGCTCTGCTCACCTCCAGTCGGATGTATCCGTTCCCATCGGCAGAGGCCAAGCTGAGGAGGGTGCTGTGGGAGAGCCGGGTCCGCGCCATCAGCTGGATCCGAGTGCTTCGAGTGCTGAGGATGCTTCTTGGCTCATAATGGATCCAACTGTCCCTTCCAAAAGCCCATTCTGGAAGAACTAAGCACAGAACACAAAATCAAAGTGAAAATCTCAGAAATGGCTGCTCCCTCAGATTTCTGCTCTTTGAGAATTTATGAGTTCCGAATGTCAGAGTTTTAGTTCTTAAGGAATTTTGGAAATATAATGAAGCATCATGGAAAGTAACCCCTGCTGCACTTTGAAAGGAATTAAGAGAAGAACAATAAATCAAGGATTCAGAATTTAGGCAAGAAAGAAACAATTAGACATTGTCTCTTGCAGTCTGCCTGTTACAAGTTATATATTCTACCCAATGACTCCTACACTGTGCCCAAATAACTTTTTATTTTAAATCTGAAACATATTTTCCAGTAAAGTAGCTCATGTTGATCTGAAAAAAAAGGAAAAACTTAACAACCCCTGAAAAAACCAACCAAATAAAGAAATCAAATGTTTCTTTTAGTAGTTTAGTCCTGTGGTCAAAACCCCCACCAATAGAAAATATGCACTTTACTTCCCATTTCAGTTGTCACAAGAGAAAGCCTCAAGGAAGGCACATGATTTTTTAAATTACAAAGGGAGATTAAGTCAGTGCTTACTATTTTAACTAGGGAAAATGCATTGAAATTATTTGTTTCCTTATCACTCTGAGGAACCCAGGGTCCAGCACAGAGTTTGATGAAGCTGCACTGCACACTTCTGTGGAAATCAAACATCACTAAACTACCAGGCTCTGATGCTCTTGAAGAGAAGGCCTCTATTTCCGTCTCATTAGCTGACAGCAATCATAGATCTGTTTTGGGCCAACGTTAGTTGAAAAAAGAAGTTTCTTTTCACCAAATAAACAGATAGTTCAAGTTAATTAATAGACAGGACAGATGCTGGGTCACCAAGATCTCTTTGGAGGTCAGTGCCATGCAAGTAGAAATCCAAAGAGAATCCAGCTCATCCTGCAGCATTTAGCTTGGTTCCCAGGTTGATGAAATATCAAATTATCAAGAGACTTAATTTCTGCACTTTTTTCCTCTCCCTGTTTGTCTTCTCTCTTTCCTTTCTTGAAGCATGATTTCTTTTCTCCTCTCGCTTTTTCCCCTCACGTTATTCTTCCTAACCCAATTCTCCCTTGTTCACTATCTCTGCAGCTACAGGCTCTAGCTGATGAGCAGACATGGGTTTTCCTGGGATGCTTCAGTGACTCCTGTCCCCAGCTGTCTGCTCCTTGCTGTGAGCGTGTCACCGTCATTCATAAAGCACCAGCTGCACAACAGCATTTCACAGCCCAATAAATTAGAAAAAGCTGATGCCAATCAAAGTTTTTCTGTTACATCAGGATATGACTTATGGATTTTGAACAATTACTTTCTGAGCCCTTGGTTTGTCCCACAGTAATGAGGAGTTGAACCAATATAGCAGTTGGACTTTTGAAGCAGCAATTCAAAATAATGCAAGACAGGGTAGGATTTGAATCCAGACAGATGTTTATAAACCAGTATCATCTGTCTGTAAGACAAATATCTTAACTATATAAACCAATTCTGTGGTCATTATAAACACCTTAAACAGTGAATGCTCCAGATCATGCCAGTTACAATTCCAGTTCTCCCCCTTGTTGGACAGACAGAGCTTCCACTTAGTAATTTACTGTCACACTTTTTAAATCTTCTGTGGGAGGTGGAGAAAGAAGAGAGGGTCTGGCTGCCAGCATAGGGTAATATTGTTCTGTATACAAGAAAGAAAATTAAGTGCATTGAGCTGAAAGGATCGTGTAATGCACCACTGTCCTGTTCATTAATTCCAACACATTGATTGAACACTAGCTTGCAAGCACTCCTTTCCAGCTGCTCACTGCTACTCATCCTCGCTTGTAGCTCACTCAAACTATAGGACTGAGGGGGATAATTCTCTTCCAACAAAATCCCCCAGTGATGGGGCACTGGTGCTCTTTACAGACTGTAATGATCAACCCCATTATTGGTACCTTTTATCTAGAGGGAGGAAAAGTCCCAATAAACATCTGTCATTCCTGATTTCTGCTTGGCCGATGAAGGTTTTAACATAGAGGAGACAGAGCCAACTTTAATATCTCCCGTACCCTGAACATGGGTGCGGGACTCTAGGAGTTAAATAATTTATTTCCTAACTCTTTGAATTGTGCTAAAATTTTCCACTTTCTTACAACATCTCTGATGTTTTCATTATCTGCCATGGGAAGCTTTTGTTCTCTGATAAATATTTCATGCTGATTTTGTACAGGGTAACACATTTGTTGCAGCCAGCCTGATATTATGCCCCCACATACACCCGCTGCTATGGTCTAGGGGCATTGCTCAGCTTGCAATTCATTCTAATGACAAATGCAAATGCAATTATCACCATTGTGTAGATGCAAAATGGGGCCTGAAGATAACAAGAGGTTTATGCCCACAAGTTTCACGTGTTCATTAAACTTAATTTTGTGATTAGCATGAGCAGAAGAAAAAGGCACAATGCAGAATATTTCACCTTTCACCACTGAGAAATAAAATGGTTATAAAAAGGACAAAATAATCTGTCCAACCACTTCCCTTCCCTGCAAAATAAAAAGTTCTCAACATAACCCTCATCTGCTACATTGTCTTTATTTAACAAGAGTTAGAAGGATCTTTCATCTTTGAAGATCTAAATCATTCCCAGAGTATAGCATGGTCTTATTATTCTACTCAGTTTGAAGTCACATCAGTATGACTTTGAACATTAGAACAGTATGTCTTATGCTGTTCCCACAGATCCTCACCACAAATTTCTCCCTAGAACTTGCAGTACCTTTATCACATGCTAATCCAGCATATCCTGGGGAACAGTCGCAGTGAAAGAAATCCCAGCCACCAACACACTTGCCGTGGGTGCCACAGGAGGCCATCCCACCACTCTGACACATTTCATCTGTAAGGACACAGCCAGGAACACTGTTCAGGGACTCTGCAGGGTGCTCTAAATCATACACCTGGAAAAGGTCAAAGAAAACCATCACATCAGGTGCCTACAATTATCAGCAGAAAACCCAGAACTGATCCTTGTGGCCCTACCTTACTATCAACAATGACATTGCGTATGCAGCCCACAAACCCTCTGAAGTGCCTTTGTGAGCTGCGGTAAGGCAAGGTCTTCTTAATTCCACCCAGCTGCAGGGGCTGATGGCCACTCAAGAGCTTACCCATGCTGAAGAGGAGAGAGGGAAAGAAAGAATTAGTGGCATGAAAAATACAGCAGCTTGGCTGATTTCACCACCCCACCCCGCCTTTTTCCGTAGCTCTTTTGAGTAGTTGTGTTTCCATTTTCTTTAGTTGCTGTTGGTTGTTTTGGTTTTGTTTTTTTACCTTCGAGATCCCACAATATCTCCAGAGGCTTCACAGACAGACAGATCCGTTTGGGACATCTTCTTAGTGACACTGCCATTGTCTCTAACTGAGACGTTTACGCAGTGGTCAAGAATTAGCTTCACTTCCTAGAAAAAGGCATTATTTAAAACAATTATATCCAGAAACGTGCACATATTTTAATTACATTTTTTCTTTCATTTAGTGTAAGGTAGAATAGTAACTAAAATTACAGTGCAGAAAACTTTGTTAATATAATAAAATACTCCACATTCTAATCTGGAAGGATACTGCAAATGCCATATAACTAAAGAACCACACAAAAGGAAGATCTGACTCTGCCATGACCATCCCAAGTCATTGACACAGTAAAGGGATCATAGGACATTCTTGGAGTTCTCTGCAAAATCAGAATGCAGAGAGATAACCTAGCAGAGCAGAAGGTCTGTCAGGCTCCCACCCTGGATCCTGACATGCCCTTCAGCTTGTCTTATGAGGGAGAGAAAGGGGGAGTCTAGCAGATGCCTTCAGCAGTGTTATATCAGCCAGATATTCCCTGTACACAAAGGCGTATCTATCTCCTTTGTGCTACACATCTAAAGTCTCTTGGTGGGGCAGGGCTTCTCACTCAGATAAAGTATGAGTGTTTCACTCAATCACATCAGGAAGCATTTAGCCCCTGGATTATCACAACTCTGTTGTCTAAGCAACAGGCAGGATAACTAAACCAAGGCCAATTTCGTAAGGGGATCAAGCTTCTACAGGCCTTGTTCTGCTTCACTGCTTCAGGACTAAGAGGATGTCTGAACTGACAAACTTCTGCCCCTGATGTTTCAGAGATTATGAAAAATTGATTGATTTATTTATTGATTGATTGATTCATAAAAGAGTTCTACAGAAGGGAGGAAGGATTTGGAAGGAATAACTAGGTACATGAATTAATGCTTACACAGGACTGCCCATATTTACACTTGCCTTTCCATCATTTAGAATTTTAATATTGTGCCAGCGGCGATCTGCAACATTAACTTTTTGTGACAGCTGCAGGAAAAGCTCACCAGAGCTGTGGCTCACGGTCAGCGATGGGACACCACCGGAGAGTTCTGCAAAGAAAAGACTTATTGGATATGCAGTAACCATGTTCCCACTCAAATGAAATTGAAATTACTGTTGCAGTTAGATTGCATTTGGAGAAGATGACAGCTTAAAAAAAGGCCAGCTTCTAACAGTGACACAAGGACGTGAGTTAGGCATGCTGGCAAATTATTAACCTTATTCTCCAAAAGTAACTTTCTGAGCCTTTTTAAAAATAAAAACCCCAAACTTATGAACTAAGTAGAATCTCACTTTCACATAAACACAATCAAATATTTTATAAGGTGCTAACCTAAAGCAAGGAAATTTTCCTGTTCTCCAGGCTGCCCTTGTGCCGCTGGTCCATGGTACAACAGAAGGCCATCAACAACTTCAGTGATAAACTCTAAGGAGATGCGGCTCTCAAAGCAAGGCTGAAGAGGAGGGAACCAGGCATAACCATGGCCTCTGAAGCTGTGTTTTGTCTGCTGGCAGTCTGGTCCATGAAAATTTGCAGCACATTTGCATCTATTAAATAAAAAAATAGAAGCAAATATCCACCATGCAAACAGAAGATGCAAAGGTCTCTTCTGACAACAGGACTCTCCTCTTTAAACACAGAACCCCATGTCCCCTAGGCCACAGGTAAAGCACTAGCAAAACTTCTGTCAAAAAATGTTTTGACTTGTTTGTACAAAGACAATATAAATTTAGTCTAAATTATAATATGTATATGCAAGGAAATTCTGTGAGTAAATGATGGACCTGTTGTAATATTTAAAGCCCATGAAAACCTCTTATCTCTTCAGCATAAAAAAAGAAGAACATGCTTTCCACTGGGCTTAGTAATCAGCTTGTTTGAAGACTTTATAATGTTGGGAGGAAAAGCAAAGGAATCACAGAATCATAGAATGCCAGGCTGGAAGGGCCTCAAGTATAATTTGGTCCAACTTTTCTTGGCAAAAGAATGAACAAGATGGCCCAGCATTCTGGTAGTCAAATCTCAAAAGTGTCCATTGTTGGGTAAATCACCACCTCCCTGGGGAGATTAATACAATGGTTGATTATTCTCATTGGGAAAAAATTTCTGCTTGTGTCCAATCAGGGTCTCTGCAGGAAGGGTGTGGGAAGGTAATATCACCCAGAGAAAGTGAGGTGTGGCAGTCATAGATCTTGACATCTTCACTCTTATTGCAAGAGACTTGCTAGTTTATTTCTTTTACACTATCAAACAATATATGCTTGGAGTTCTTTCCTTAATACCCTGTAGAAAAGAGTAGCCACAGTATGACAATAACAGAACCTGTAGGTGGGAAACCAAAGGAACAACAGAAATGGGCAGAAAGACAGGAAGGGAAAGCAGCTGGGCTCCTATTTCTTAGTTTCTGTTTCCCATAGATTGCTACTACCTACTGAGAGCAGAATGACAGGGGTAGAATGCAGGAAAAGACAATCCAAAATAGCTACTGCAAATGGAGCAGAAGCAAAGAAACCTCAGAGCTGAAAAAATGGTAGGTGGCAGAGCCTACCTAGATTTTCTGGGAAGCACAATTTCCCTGTCTGATTACACCTGAGCATCAATGTCAGACTGAGAACTTCAACATGACAAGATCTTCTGCAGCTTCCTGTCACCCCTACCAAGGGTGCTACAAAGAAGCTGACAAATGTTTCTGCTTTCCTATGTTGGGATGATTTTTTTTAAGAAAACATGCTGAAAACCACATTCTGGAAGTGGACCAGGTTAATTCTGAGCTAGTACAGTCCCATCATTTTTTTCATCTTTATACTATATTATGTATGAGATCTTGTTTTTTGGAGAAACAAATGACACAAGAAATGTAGGGAAGAGGTTTTTAAGTGACAAAAGAGATGTGATTAAGATGTTTAACAGCATTAAAACATTTAAGGCAGCTGCACAAACTAAGAGTGTTTTGCAGGGTGACATTAGTGGAACTGGTGCAGCCTGGAATATTCCCAAGGTCTTCCTGGAGACTATGTTGAACGTAAAATATATGTACCTGAAAATAGAGCTTCTTTTGCAAGACCTGTGTGTGAAGTATTACAAAACTTAGATCTGCCACAGTGAGAAGACACACAATGATGGTTCCTGAAGCTTTGACTCGTCCTCCTTACAGACTGCACTACATGCATTTTGTTTGCACACCAGATGAAGCTTTACCGACCTGTAGCCCAAATCAGTATCCACACATGTGCCACCATTGAGGCAAGGGTTTGTCTGGTATGAGGAGCAGGAAAGATGAGGATTCTCCCGAGCAGCACAGCCACACACAGCATGACTGAGGACTGTCACAGACACCAGTGAAACGCTTCCAGCTGTGGTTATGGTTGGTACATGGGTCTGTTCATGCTTACTGATGCATCCGCTGCTGTGAGTGCAGTCTGCAGTCACACATTCATCAATGCCAATCTGGGTGATGTTTATGTCCAGAATGTTTTCCAACTGTGAAGAACAATTAGTTGCGTTCACCAGACTTTTCCACAAGGTTCACCAATGACAGCAATGAAAAGCCCAAGTCTTATTTACTTTTAAAACTGGCTGCTGAGCCAATTCCTTCCAATGTCTACCTCACCCTGTATAGCCAAAGGCAGCACAGTCTGGCTTCTGTTAAGGCCAAGGCTTTGGAGTAAGTCAATTACAGCATGAATAAGCATTTCAAGGGCAAAAATACTCTAAATATTTAAATAATAATAAATATTTCAATTATGTCAATATTCATTAGAGATGGAGTAGATAAATTTTTATCCCTAATGGGTCTGATGCATCATTACACACAATCTGAACTATATTTTTAATTTGAACTTCTGACTTAAAGATACTGGGAATTTTTGGCATCGGATAGTGAAGAAATATCTTTTCTGGCAAGAATGAGTTGGTACAGCTCTGCACCAACATGTTTCCAACAGAGCAAATAATTTAACTCTTCTCAATATTTTGTTTGGGTTTTTTTTTTTTTTTTGCAAGAGGGGAAGGAACATTACTAAATTTTAAACACACATTTCCAACCTGGTTTTCTACTGGAGAGTGGCTCTTTTTACTGCTTTGCTCTCTTAAGCTTAGAAATTTGAAACATTCGACTGGTTTCTGAATTTCAACTACAGAACTAAAAATTGAAACATTAAGGCATCATGTAGAAAGGCAACAGCCAAACACATTATTTATACAGAGTTTTACAGTCTTTTCAATAAGAAAAACATATTCACAGTCCTAAAAGCATATTGTGTTTAGGCAACTTAATACATACATTCTTTTCAATAGGAAAAACAAATTTGCAGTCCTAAAAGCATATCGTGTTTAGGTGACTTAATATGTATTTAGAGTCTGGCTTTCAAAACAATCCTATTTAAACTTTTAGTATAAGTGTAAAAGGATTGTTTGATTTTACTGATTAGAACTATCTATTTTCCTCACACATTACTCCCTCAATCATTCTAATTGTTCACATTCACTAGGCAATAGGCATTACTGAATAGACACAGTAAGAAGATGCTGTGCTTTCATACACAGGATGGATACTTACCCATGCTCTGGAAGCTGCTACATTGCCATTAAGTTTTTCTGCTTTATAGTAAGGTGGACCATAAACTGCAAACCAAAGATCAACCCCTCGGGTTGGGCTTGGGCTATTCAGTACACTGAAAATGTGGACATTTTCCAGTTGAACTGAGATAATTTCTGAAAGCAGCTTCTTCATCTGGTAGTATTTACTTTGTTTTTCAGGGGATTGGGATATGAACTCCTCTGGTGTGATACCTGTAATAGAAGTTAATAAATTGACACACATATTTCTTGCAACTGTGGTAGCAATAGGAGGAGCATCACAGAATAAATATTAAGGTTGCAGAAAATGGACTCATCTGTAAATTCAGGAGTATTTTTACTTTTAGGCTCTGAAATTTTCTGTGATTGCTTCTGCTAAGCATGAGTGTTCTGAAACTATTTGACTTTTATTAATTTCTATTTTATTTTTAATTATTTTTTAAAATCAGTAACATGTTTAAGAAGATTTTACTTTTTCCACAAAGGTTGAAAGAATTTGGTGAATTTCAAGGAGACACTTGTAAAAATACACATTTTCTTCTGAAATATAAGTTGCTGGGGTTTTTAAAAATTGATGTAGAGATCAGACAAACTTTTTCTTGCTGTCTTTTTTTCTCCATAGATGTTCCTTCACATGCAGCATCAAAGATGCATTTTCAAACTCTTACCTGGAAAACTATTTATTCTCCAACACATCTAAGAGCATTCTAAGCAGAATTCTAAGTATCACAGCAGTAACGTTAAAGACATAGACCACACTTGAGCACACTGCTTACCTTTTATCCGTACAGAACCAGCATTACGGAGGGCATCATCTTTGATATCCTTCACAATAACCTTTGCAGTCGAAATAACATCTGGCCAGACTCCATCAATGACTCTAACTCTTATGTTGTATGTTCCTGGTGGGGTTCCTTCTTTAATAGTCAGCAAACCTGAGTTATCATTAAGGATAAAGTACCTGTAATAAGAGTTAAGCCAAGGAACAAGCTATGAGAAGTTCAAAAGCTAAGTACTAATTATCATCACTGATGGTTTTTCTGAAACACTTTCTATTTATCAAAGAAAGCAGATCTGTTCCCTCATGAAGAGACAGAGAAGAACAGAACTTTTTTACATTGCCTCCTGTTGGCTCCTAATGGCTCTTCACCAATATACCATGAAGGTTTCCTCCTCCTGCTATGCGGTATTAACTGTGTCAGAAGACTAAGGCTGCAATAGCCATAACTTTGGAAACAGTGCAAACTCCTAGTGTAGATACAGTCACTGAGAGTGACACCTCTGTCAAAATCTCTGAGTGGCACATGTACATCTCCAGTCACAATCCAGACACTCTCAAGTGTGCACATCCAGTATAAATAAGGTCTTAAAACCAGTGGTGACATGAAAACACCAGGAGCTTGGATGGATGAATCTGGAAGTTCGTGGGTATTTTTTCTGTAGTGGCTCACTGATACACATTATGGCTATGACTGTGAACAGGAATTTAGAATTCTGGCCCATGAGGCAAAGGGAAGCAGACTGGTTTGGCAGGCAGTGTTATGTACTGCACACTCATATTCAGAAGGGCTTTTGGAGATCTACACATAGAAGTGTCTAACCAACAAAATGATTTTGTACTCTTGTTTTCAAAAAAAAGTCAGTGTAAATACTTGCTATGATTTTGTGTGTGGTCAATTTTCCCATAAAATTTACAGAACTCCCATTTTTCTCTCCAAATACCTTGATGTTTTCCCTTCAAATTGGTAGATTTTGCGATCCCAGTCATCAGCATCAGGGGCACTGACCTGGCCCAGTACAGTTGTGGGGAGAATACCTAGAACAACATAGCACATGAGTGGCACAGTCAGACCTCTCACATGTACACAAACATACACTGGTCTAAGAACACAGGTTGTTGGCCTAAGGTCTCTACAAAAATAGTTGTGGTAGTTCTCCAGAGATGTGCACCAGTTTGCAAATGTCCTGCTGATCAAATGTTTGCTGTATGGCCACATACGTTTAATCCTACAGGTGGCTGCAAGGAAGAGCAATGGGAAGGAAAAAAGAAAAGCCACCTCTGAGAATTTTCACTATTTTGTCTGCATTATCCAACCAACTTACAAAGTGGTTTAGATAGGCATCAATGTTTGGCAGGATAAACAACCAAAATGCAGACTGGATTATAAAGGGCAAAAACCAATAGCAATTACAGCAAGATAGAGAGGATGTCCAAAATACAGTAACCAGCTTTATTTTGAATAAATGCTGAGACTTTGGGGTGAGATGTAAAGCAGCATGTATTCTGATGGTTTTGCATCCTCTCAGCAAAACTCACAAATTAGTATTTTCTGAATTTACAAAACTTACTTCTGAAGGAAAGATCCATAGGTATCCAAACTCATAAATCTACTGTGTAAAGAGTCAAGGATACACCAAGAGGATAATGTGGGACTTCACTTTGTGACAAGGAACAGTGCAAACCCCAACAACTGAGAAACTGAATGCAAGGAGAGAAAACTGTACCTCTCTGGCAACTGTGGCAACATTCACTGGGTATTTTGCAGGAGACAGGATACAGGATGCTCTGGTGTTTGACTCCCACAGTATATGAATGTCACACACAATGTGATAGTAGCCTTCTGATTCTGTCTCTTCTTTATACTTTAATTAATCAAAGATCTGAGGTCTTGAATATTCCCTCCCAGAAATTAACCAAAGTATCAATGATTTTAAAGAAAAAATGAAAATGGAATTCAGGCTTAATGAAAATGTTTGGTATTTAAGCTACAGGCAGAGTTTCTCAGCAAATAGAAACAGACTTGGCTTCAACTTAACAATAAGCTGAACTTGACTAATCACACAACAGGCAGAATGTTTCAGTAGAAATAAATGTGAACAGCATCTATTCAGAAGTAGTTCCTAGTATGCCCACAACAAACAATCTATTAAATGTACTATTGAAACCACAGGACACAGAGCAAAGTAGAAGAGGAAGGAATGCCCTGAGCCAACATGGATGCAAGCATCCCAAAATCCTTTTACCTGTGTGGTTTATTTTGCTATTGGGCTTATTATGGGGGGAAGCAAATCACAAGAATTCTGCTGCCTAATTTCCAAAGCAAGAAGGGAAAGACAGCTGCTCTCACACTGCCTGCAGCCAACATTCACAGAAGATTCCCCCATAAGAGCATTTGTGAGCTGAAGACTTAGATGAATGTTTCAGCACTTTACACATGAGTTCAGCTTAAGTGTATTCAATAAAACTCAATTCGGTCTGGAGAAGGAAAAAGGTTTAAGGAGGAGAAAGAATGTTCTCAGCATCATTATGAACTTCGGTAATTTTTTTCGCCTGAAATGTTAATGCTGCTGAAAAACTGTGTCTGAAACCAAGAGATCATTAATCAAGTTTGACAGAAAGGCACCAAGAAAAACAGCCAGTTATGCTCTTTCTTCAAGGCTGACTCACTTTCTTCCACAAATCAAGTGGCTCAGAATCCTGTGCCTGACATACCTACTGCTCTCTGTTGGGGTTTAAGAAAACTTCAGCAGCACCTTTACTAACAGCTTATATGGAACAGGAGTCTTCCTGTGAAACTCACAGCTGCCTCTTTTGACTTTATGCCACAGTTGGAAGCAACATCAGGGAGAGATTTACCATCATAGCTGTAAATGAGACATTCCATGTAGCCAGCAGAATGCGGGTGGTCGTTTTGGTCCCCGATGTTCACGGTCAGCGTGTTGGTGGAGCTCATGGGTGGGATCCCACTGTCTGTGATCAGGATGGGCAGGTGGAACGCTTTGTGCACTTCCCTGTCAAAGGTACGCAGGGCGGTGAGCATGGCGCTTCCGTTGTGGAGGTCCTGCAGGCTGAAGCTCATCAGGCTATCGAAATCACTGAGAAGGTGAAAGGAGAAAGGTGCTCCGTTTGCAGCAGTGTCTCGGTCCTTGGCATACAGCAGTGTGGAGGTCTCGTTCATTTGGACAACCTGTGGAGAAGCTGTGTTTTCCCAGACCACTGGGTTATAATGTACCTCGAACTCTGGCCCATTGTCATTTACATCCTGCAGAGTCACTAAAACAGTGGCACTGCCAGTCAGAGGAGGCTGCCCCAGATCAGTGGCAATGACAATGAGTTGGTACTGTGTCACTGTCTCATAATCCAGCAATCCTGCAACCATCAGCCACCCATCACTAGCCAAAGAGAACTGGCCACCTGGATCAGACTTGTTCAGCAGGTGGAAAGAAAATCTTCCATTCAGGCCAGAGTCCAAGTCAACAGCAGAAACCTGAATAACTTTGGTCCCAACTGGTACATCTTCTCCCAGTGCAGCCACTTCATAGAACTGAGGATAGAAGACAGGAGCATGATCATTCGAGTCCTCCACATAGATCACACAGTGAGTGATGCTGAAGAAATCCATGTCCTCTGCTTTCACAGTCAAATTGAATACCCTCTCATGAGGCTTCTCAAAGTCAATCCGTTTGCGTAGTCGGATAAAGCCACAGTTGTTGACTTCATCTGTTTCTATGGAGAACTTGCGGTCATTGTCCCCATCAATGATGCTGAACGTCACCATGGCATTTTCTCCCTCATCTCTGTCCACAGCAGATACCACCACCACCTCAGTGTTAATACTTGCATTCTCAGAGACAAATGCTGTGTAAATCCTTTGCAGGAAGACTGGAGCATGATCGTTTACGTCAGTCAGCAAAATAGTGGCGGTGCCTGTCCCAGTGAGCCCTCCTCCATCTCTGGCCTCAACCACCACTAGATACTTGTCTTCCTTCTCCCGGTCCAGGGACCCAAGCACCGTAGAGATGGTGCCACTAACCGAATCAATTGAGAACAAGTTCAAATTAATTTCATTTTTGACATTCTGAATGATACTGTATGTTAGCACAGCATTTATACCAGCCTTTGGGTCATCAAGGTCCACTGCGGTCATTTCCATGATCGGAGTGTCAGCCGGAGAGTCCTCAGGGATGTGGCCTGTGAAACAGCCATCTGACACACAGAGGAAAAGGGGAGCATTGTCGTTCACATCCCTCACTTCTATGATCACATCTGCAAAGCCGGTCAGTCCCTCTCCATCTTCATCCGTTGCAAGAACGAGAAAGCGCCAGGTTGATCGCTTCTCACGGTCTAACCTTTTGTGTGCGCTGATCTCACCCGTGTTCTCATTGATGCTGAATTCGCTGCTGGCCCCCTGTCCGTGCAGGGAATAGATAATGGCATTCTGATCTGCTGCCTGGTCGGGATCTGTTGCAGCAACCTGGAACAAGCCATAGCAGGCAAGCGTTTATGTTAAAGAAAAGGGGAAATCACTGCTCTCTTATCGATGGCAGATGATATGGTGCATGCTAAATGAACAGCATGCATTTTAACAGCAAGCATCTATTGGTTTGAGTCATTTAAGTACTCTTTCAATAAACGCCATGCACAGCCTAGAGAAACAAAAAGGACACTTTGACAGACTATATATTTTACTTCTCAGTATACTTTGGAAAGAGGAAAAAACTGTAGGAAGAATCAAGTGAAAATAATAACAATTCTGCTGAGGAAATATTTCTTGTGAAATTCTTCAGAGCTGGAATACAAAGGCAAGTAGAAGCTGATTCTCTCTGAGTGAACAGAATGCTGTGAAAACAGGCCATACATCCTGATGATTAGCACAGGCCAGAGAGAACTCCCAGCTCCTGAATTGCATCCAAGGATTGTTTGGGAGATTGCTAGTTGGGCCTACCAAGAACTGCTCTAACAACAAAACAATGAAGATGCTTGAGCTGGAGTCAAAGAACAATCCCTGATAACGTTTATTTAGTAGTATAAATTTCACCATTACATGTGTGAGGTACACATGCCAACCATTCTGTGCTTATACAGTTACTCGAAATGTGCCTTTGTAAATGGAAGTCATCACATTTTCAAATATTTGGAATCACATAATTTTAGCAACAGTTTGGAAAAGACCCTAAAGATCATCAAATCCAACTGTTATTTATGCTGGTCAAGAGAGCAAGTCCACCACACAAAATTACCAGGTTTGCTTTATTCTATTCTTTATGGAGAGTTGCTAGCGAAATTCAAATACCAGGCCTCACCCACCCTAAATAAACTATTTTTTGGATTTGTGTGAATGGACGGGATTGAGCTGAACACAAAGCCAGGTTTTGCCCTGCCTTGTGGAAACTGCTTCACCTTTAGGACAAGTACTGGCAGATCTGTGAGCTCCTCCAAGACACTGCCCTGGTATTCATTCTGAGTGAAGACTGGTGCTTCATCATTCTTATTGACAACATCGATGATGATAAGAGTGTGGTTTTCCCATTTTCCATCAGAAGCTACAAGCCGGAGCTCGTAATGTTGTTCTTGTTCATAATCCAGAGGCTGAGCAATGAAGACAGTTCCAATCTCAGGTTCCACATCAAAAACCCCTTTCATATTTCCTGAAGTGATCTGATACCTTAATTTGGCATTTGCACCTATAAGAGAAAGAAACAACTGTTGCCTGTTCACTCTATGAATGCTCAATCCAGATATGCACAATGGACACGTATCCAAGACAAACCTTATTTGCCCAGACTGTTACAGTGTGTGTGTGTGTGAGAGATGAAACATAGGAACATACACAGTATGTGTATGTCATTTGAAGGGTTTGTGTATGGTAGATGGGAGGCTAGGTCTGCATTTATGTTTACAAGTATAATTTACAGACACGGACAAGCACCTGTTGATTTATAATGGAGGAATTGTGTGCCTCAAAATTATCGAGCATTCATTTGCCAGTAATAAAAAAGTGACATACTATGAAAACACTGGAAGCTATTTTTACTCAATGTTTCCTAAACCTCTCATTTCAAAAGCCAATATTCTTTAACTTCTTTTAAACCACTGGGTGGTGCTAAAATATAACAGAAGTCCTCTATTTTGAGCAAGAATTCATCTCAGAACATTCCACCTGTACCACAGCAGTTGTTTGATTGCTGCAAAAGTTTTCGGAACAACAACAAATTGTTTAGTGCTCCCTGTTTACTTATTTGAAAAGCAAAAAAATACATGCTATTGCATCCCAGTATACAAAGTCATTTCCCAAATTAAATAGGTGAACTGCCAGGAGCAAAAAGAACATTCAGCTTTTTAAGTTTTGAGTCAGCTGTAGATAAAAAGACAAGAGCAACATGGATGGCTAGAAAGTGAAAAGACTGTGCTCAACATTAGTGCTTGGAAGGACTTGACTGCCTTTGCAATGAGAGCATCACTTGCTAGTAGTTTTTGTCAAATTCTCCCAAGTGCAGCAGCTGGTTTCAAATGGCCACTTTACACCTCCCTCGTGGGCACTAAGAGGCATTGCAGCACTGCCACTGAAAGGAATGGCCAGCTCTCACCTGCTCCCAGCAACATGTCCCTTTGGTTCTCATTTGGGGTCTGTCCCCAGCTTGCCTTCTTTTATTCAATGGGTTTGTTTCTCTTGAGCAAGTTGAGCTGGACCAGCTGATGAAAGTAGCAAAACAGCAAAGACAGGGACTGACTGGTGGTACATGCTGTTGGTCTGGCTCAGCCTATCTGGTCTCACCACACTGTAGGGGCAGCTTCACACCATCAGAGCTGGTGTCAGTGTGAGGCCAAACAGAAGGCCTGACTTTCTCTTTCTTTCTGACTTTATTTCTGGCCATGTCATCCCACATTTTCCACTGTTTGTCAGATTCTTACGCAAGCATATTCAACTCACTAACCCACCAAAAAGCACGCATTTGATTTTCTTACATTAGTGGTAAAGAAAACTGACTCCTAGGGAGATCTAGAAAGCACAGGAGTCAGGAAAAAGCAAGCATGTGCTCAGGAAAGAGTGATTGTGAAGTTACAGTAGTGTTGTGATTGCAGGTGATTTCATTCTGTCCCAAATAGATTCCCAGCAAGCCTAATCTTTGCATTACAAACCTGAGCACCTAATTAAAGAAAATGCTCACATGTGCCCAGAACTTCTCACTTTCAAATGCTCTAAATGTGTAATTGTCTCCCAAATGCAGAGAATTGCTCGTTCATGAAGGAAGTAGCCCTACACACAAATACACATTAACACTTAATTACTTCAAAAGACATGCAGGGTCTGCTCACCTTCATCTTGATCATCTGCTGTTGCTGTCACGACAGGACTTCCAACATCCCTGTCCTCATCTATGCTGACCTCATACACCGACCGAGGAAATGCGGGAGAGTTGTCATTCACATCGCTGACAAAAATCCTCACGTAGGCTGTGTCTAAGAAGGAGATGCAAGAGGAACAGGCAGAGTAGAAACAGCAGAGGTGGAATACCTTGTATTATTCCAAACAGCTCACATACCTGCCAAGCTTATGAAAGTTAAAGAGCCCAATATAGAATTCCTTCTTAGTTTTACCTGTGTTGGGCTGCCCATGAACACCAGGTCTAGCAGATTCTGATGAGTCCTGAGACTGAACTTCAATCAAGTAAGAGGCTCTTTTCTCTCTGTCAAAAGATGCCCGGGTGGAAATAATTCCTGTTTCAGGTTCAATGGTGAAGAACTGATAATCCTCATTAGCATCTTTCAATATTAGGTAGTGAACCTAAAAAGGAAATAGTTAAAAGAGGTTACATTTTCAATTTTCATTGTATGTCCAAGTGCTGTGATCTGCCATTTCCTCAGTAGCCTCCTTGTTCTGTCTGCAAAGTAGCAACACTTTGCAGGAAAGACAGATCAACTGAACATAATTTTTATAACTCTTTTGTTCATTTTCATATAAAAGAGCAGAATTCTCAAAGAGAAGAACATCTGTACCAGTGATATCAAGGCACATCAAGACCAGGATCTTATCTCCAACAGTGGCCAGTAAGAGCAGTTAAGAAAGATCATGAATAACAGGAGAGAGAATGTATGAACTGGCATTTTCCCTGGTGTCTCCTCAGCTTCTAGTAATCCACTGTGCTTCTGATCCCCCAAAAAACAAAAAAAGCTAATAATTTGGGTCCTGTTCAACAAGACTGAATAAATGAAAACCTCCACCAAGGAAAGCTAGTCACATTTTTCCCTTTAATAATTTTCCCCTAGTTTTCTGAAAAAAAAACCCATTTCCATCCCCACCCCCAAGTCATGCCCAGAGCACCACCAGGCTGTTCTGCCACACAGGTGGCTCTTCAGAAGCTGCAAAATGACAGTTCCTGAACAGCAGATCTTCACTAGCTAGAGTTTCTTCACAGAAGAGCTAGTAGGATTTTTAGAAATGGCTCAGGAAAATGCAAAGAAGATGAGCAATTTTGATTGAAAATGAGAAGAATCCTGCTTTTTCCTAGGGTTGGGTCATTATTACTATGATGGTCAAATGTTGGTTAGACCAATGATGGTATTTAATTGACCATTTAATATATAAATGTCTGTGAATAACTGACAATAATCACTGATGGTCAATTAAAAAATGAATTGAAGAGTCAAGAGTTTGGAAACATGTCCTGCAGCCACATCCACTTGTCTTGTCATGGGAACAACTCTGAGAATCATGCAGCAGTGCTTTGTCATGGTTGCTGGATCAGGATGAGCTGCCATGATGCAGGACCCTGATATCAAGAACAGCATTTTCTCTGCCTGCATCCTGTGTTATACACATCAGGTCCAAGACAGACAAATGCTTGACAAGGGCTGTAAGAAGTGCTGGTGGCTCATTACCCTGCCATCTGCTGACTGCACATTCTCACTAATTATAATACTACAACTTGAGTATTGTGAGGAAAAGAATGGATGAAAGGTCAAACCTCTCCATGTAGGCCAGAATCCAAGTCCATAGCTAACACCTGAACCACCGATGTGCCAACATCAGCTCCTTCTGGCACAGTCACCTCGTAGTTAGAAGACATGAAGAATGGAACATTATCATTGACATCTGAAAAAGGATGTGATGAGGATTATGGTAAGAAAATATTTGAAGAATTTTTTGTCTACTGTGGGGGGGGTGGTTTTGTCCCCACAGTTGTATTTTGCTTGGAGGAGGAACTTTCATTGTTTATAGCAATAAACAATCCTGCTTTGGGTTTTTCCATTCTCAGGGTAGTGGTCAGGAGGCATTTTATAGACACTGGGCAGTTTCTGGGAGATAGTGCCTTAATTTCATCTAAGATACTGGCTAATGATTTGACCAGAAATAAGTCCATGAGTCCCAGGACCAGAACAGCTTTCATCCACTGCTAAGTTACTGTAAAAGGATATTTTCTTGTGAGCAGAATGAAATTCTGATAGCAATAAATGCACTATAGGAAAAACCTTTTGGGACAGGGTCCATAACCTACAATGAGGCTCAGACCCTGCTCTACAGCCTGAAGGGGTTTTTCATTGGTGGATTGTGAAAGACAGGACAATGCTTTGATAAAGTGAAGCAGGAAAGTTGGATTCCCTTTCAAATTACTACCCCATTCTCATTTCCATGGTGGTGGGCAAGACAAATGTTTTTGCTGGAGAATTCACTTATTCATATTTTCATCTAAATGTCTGCCTAACAAAAGTCACTCCACTAATCTTGCAAAAAGCAGTGATTTATGTGGATTTAACTGGATCCAGTTTTATGTGGATCTACAGGAACAGAGCCTTATAAAAATATCCTACATATCCTATATCCTATAAGGGGGGTTGAATGAAATTTTTGAAAATTGCACCTATCATAAAGACCCTTTAATTTCTATAATTTAAATCTCAGTCTGAAATAGAAAATCCTGGATGTAACAAAAAACCCTAAACAGATATCCAACACAATTGCAGACTACCTGGGCTGTTTCTCTTTCTATAGCACAGACTATCTCCAGTAATACTCATCTCCCTTCAACAGCTTGGGAACAATTACTAGATTTCTCTTCCTTTCGAAAGAAAATCTTTCCAACCACCTTTACTGAACCAGGCACTTGTGCTGCCTAAACATTCAGACAGAGGATTTTTGCACTATCACATCTCCACGTTTGATAGTTGTACTTAGGAATTGTCTCAGACAGAACTTTTTAATGACTGCACAACTCTTTACAGTATAGAAGTGTAAAAAGCACTTTGAGGTGGCTTGGCATTTAATGGATATTACCTTAATTCATGGCATTATAATAAAAGTAACAAGAATATTTTTCTGAACAGCAGCAAAGCTTACCTGTTACATTCACACAAACAGTGGCAAAGGAAGCTAAAGGAGTCATTGCTACGTTTTGTGCCCGGACTGTCAGGGTGAAAAACTTAGTTGTCTCAAAGTCAAGTGGTTCAGCGACTAGAAGAGAAGCAGATCCATCAGCTCTGTTTGGCTTCAGATAGAAACGAACTGGCATGTTAGTCTCTGGAACTTGACCCTCCTCCAGATTATACGTAACCCTGGGATCACCAAGAGGGGATGTGGCTTTGATAGTCTGAAGAAGAAAAGAGCCACCACATATATTCATGAAGCACGGGGTTGCAAGTGTTATGTGTTGAGTTTGGCAAAAGCATGCATACGTGTATGTTCTCCAAGAACATACATGCCTGCACGACTCGGGTAAGGGACAAAATAGAAACAGTTTACAGAGCTGAGTTTTATTTTACAATATTTAGGTTTGATGCTGGTCTTTAATCAACAGGACATTTACCTGCCTGTAAATGTGCCAAGCCAGAACTGCAGCACAGCTAAAGGAAATCCTTCCTCTCTCCTCCTTCCAAAGCAGAATCGATCCATAAGGAGACCATTTCTCCACTGAGTTGTACATTTTACGCAGCAAGTTACAGAAAAAACCCAAACCCTAACCTGTTTGCAAGTGCTTGAATAATACATGAAGGAGGAGAAAGTCAGGAATTATGTGGCAATATATTGAAGGTACTGTCCTTAAAGACTAAGTCTGTATGGGTTAAAAGAATTGGTTTAAGTTGGAAGAGCCCAAAGCAAACTATATCACTCCATGCTCCCATGCTAAACTGAGAAAAGCTGTAAAAAAATGCAAGCAAGTAGCATAGCCCATTGAGGATGGAGGAGTGAGGAGCTGGCTCCGGGTGGGAAACGCTCAAGGATTTCCCAATCTGGCAGCACACAAGTCTTGCTCCTGTGGAAGCACACCTTGAGGGCCATTCATGTAAGAATTCACTGGGAAAACTGCTGCCAGCTGAAATGCCAGCCTGTTCTGTGATGGGTACGCCTGACAAACTCCAATGGGGGTACACCGCAGTGAAGGCTTACAAAGGAACAGTGCAAGGCAGTAAGGCTGCAGAACAGGCATCCACGTACTTCTGACTTAGAGCACAACAGAGGAGGAAGTGGAAATGAAGAGGGAGGGAAGTAATCACGCTTCTAACATACCACAATCTTGGTGTCACGAATGGTGTTTTCGGGGATGGTTACCCAGTAAGTGCTCTGCTCCCACCGGGGTGGCTGGCTCAGTGCACTAGTGACAGTCACCGTCAGCTCCACGGTGCTGCTTCTGTTCCCACCATCTGTCGCTACAATATAGCGGCTAATGCGCATTGTCTGCAAAACAAAGATAGAGGATGCTTGAAAACCATTTTGTACAAACCAAGAGATTGCAATTAACCCTCTGCAATGGATTTGAGGGGTTGGATGTTGCTCTGTTTGAAGCAGAGCCTCACGTTACCTGGGGTAGTGGGCAATTCACATATACCCAGCCTGTGCTGGGGTTGATCTGGAAGTATTCCACTTGATGCTCTGACATTGAGTATGTGACAGCAGCATTCACACCCTGGTCACTGTCGTGAGCTGCAACTCGAAGGAAACTTGTCCCCACTGGAGTGTCTTCGCTAAGGAAGTCTTTGAAAAGACAAAGGTATTGTCAGCAGGTCTGCTCTGGTTTATCAGGCTGTATGTGTAAAGAAATGCCCCTGTAAAAACATCATTGCTCCCTTCATGGGAGATTAGAAGTTTTCTTACTGAGGCAGGTTATAAAGTATTGTGACCAACAGTGTCTATAGTCCTCTTTTAGCTTCCCCTTCCCTCTCCCCTGCACGCTGGGTTGTTAAGTGAGCTGCTGGTGATGCAGATTTACTGACCCTGCTGCTGCCAGCACTTCAGCCTCTCCATGGTGGTACTGGCAAACCCCATGGCTGCTCGCATGCCCACTGCTTCAGACCACAGCCCAGCCTGCTGGGCCCAGCTGATGATAAAAACAGGTTGTCATCCAAGGGAATTCTGCATGAATTGTATTAATCTTGAATATGAGTGGTGCCGGCAGCACTACCAGTGGGAGGCACTAGGTAATTGCAAAGCGTAAAGAAAGACTCAGGTCACAGTGAAAATGCCTCCAACACCCTAGTGTTTTGGAGAAGCTACCCAGGGCAAGGGCAATGATCATTTTATATATATCCTTTTCCTTAGGTTTCACTCCCTGTTCCCAGAAATCCACCTGTGACAGAGGTCTTTTTGCCCATAGTTCTAGACAGATCTTCTCTGAACCTGTTTGGATAACTGTCATATAAAAATCTGATGGCAGAGTCACACATTTGAAGAGCCCATTGCACAGAAGAGTAATTAATTTTGTCTTCCTAAAGCCTGGTTTCTGGAAGGGACACCAATAAAATGATGGGAAATCATGAGCAGTCATTTCCTACTCCCCTCCACTCTGCAAGGCACAGTTTTATATGAAGCTATCACATCCCTGCCAGCTGCCTTTCTTCCATACTCATCTTTACACTGCACTGATTTTTGGTCCAGCTCTTCCCTGTATTCTCAGCCATCCAGTCCCAATTCCTCCTCCAAGTAGCTATGTGCACTTGCCTGATGGTTTTTGAGCTGTTTCCTTGCACTGAGGCTCCATCAGCTTAGTGTATTAAAATGGCCCTGACAGTGGGAAGGCTGTTGCAGTTGGGTTTAGGCAACCCCATCAGTCTATTAACTTATGTCTTGTTCAGAAACTATTTAATATCTTTGATCTCCCTTATATGTGTCTCCTTTAGCATTTTTGAGGTGTGATAATTAGAACTGCACACTACTTATCGAGTGGTCATGTTAACTGATTTCGTCTTCTCCCTTAATGTCTACAGTCTGTAGCAGAGGTGCAGTACAACCACAACAACCACTTGCTCCATGAACAATAATTTGAGATTTAATTGGTTTCACTCATCCTTATGTCATTTAATTGTCCAGGGATTCTTATCTTCGGCATGTCAGTAACAGACAAAGGTAATCTCAAAGGATTTACCTGCACTAAGATAGATTAATGAAAATTGAATTAATTGCTAAAAAACACTGTAAAACACCCATTTTTTTGTGTTTATGCCTTTTTGTGTGTGTGCATTTATGCTGTCTTTAACAGTCAAATTCTGTTAAATTGCATTGTAAGAAAAAACCCAAAATTACTTGGAAGGGCTGTACTCTCTCATTCTGTGTGCTTTGCTTGCTGCTGACACAACTTCAACATTTACTGCACCATCCCTAGTACAGGGAGTTAAGCACTTCTTTAATGTTTGTTTTGCAGGGAGATGACAAGATCCATGGCTAAATCAGGCTAATTTGACCAACATCCTTGTGCTGAGAGTAAAGAAGCAGCAGTTTCCAGGATGAATAGAAACCTATGACTAATGGTATTTGATCTTGTTAGGGAAGAAGCTATTTTTAATTCTGTGACGTTCAAGCATTGATTACTTATGTAGAGATGCCAGGAAAGTGCTAGGCATAACATGACCTTGTTATCCGCAGTTTTGCCATCTCAAAGAGCTGTCTTTGCTTCAGAACTTTTGCTAGTACCCTGTGTTCATGAAAAAAAAATCTGCCTGTTCCTCAGAAGTGCTGAAGCCACTATAATTACAAATGCAACCTCTCAGCTTCACAGCTTTTGAAGAAGAAAAAAGTTTCACTTGAAGGGCAGTGTCACCCGAAGGACATGTGTGATGGTAGAACAGTAAGGTTCATCTTTGCACAAACATTACCTTTACCTCAGGGACTTGTTTGCTCTGCTCAAAAAAATTTCTCTCCAGAGAGATCATTCCTACTCAATTTCTCAGTGCTGCTTTGGCCAGGTTTGCAGGAGACACTGGTGGAACAGTAGAAATGGCTATTCCAAATCTACACATTTTAATCAATTTGGCACTTAGAGTTAGTCAATACAAGATACTTTAAAAGGTGCAACACATTTTTCTTTCTGTCCTTGTGTATATCTCTGAGGTGTGGATGTTTATTTATCTTATTTCCCAGCAGGTCACTTCTTGTTAAAGTCCTAAAATAAAGACATCCAACCTATTTTTGAATCCTTCTAAAATGTTGGCCTCTGTGATGTTAAAGAATTTAACAATTTACTTATTAGCCATCTTCATTCTAATAAGGCATTGGTCACTGCTTTGCCCTCCATGACATTTCCACACAAGTGGCAAAAAATTCCAAAATGAAGTTGTTGGCAGAG
Organism: Erpornis zantholeuca; assembly: GCA_013400515.1. Lineage (NCBI taxonomy): Eukaryota > Metazoa > Chordata > Aves > Passeriformes > Timaliidae > Erpornis > Erpornis zantholeuca. The sequence goes on from VZTN01012975.1 coordinate 40,904, forward strand.
GCATCAGCAACCATTTTTTTTCCACTTTCAGGCAATTATGAAGGAAGGACCTGTTCCAGTCCAACAACTAGAGATTATGCTCATGACTTGTGGGTGACATTAAATGTAGAGTCCATGTGTAATGAAATGCAGGATCCTGCTGGAGAAGCATCAAGTCAAATTAAATGAAATAATGATCCAAAGCATATCATGTGGGGATGAAATAAGGAATGTCACCAGGGCAAACGAGAAAAGCTAGCTCAGCAGGACAGATACAGCAGGCATTGGCTCCCAGCCAAACGCAGCCTAGAAACCAAGGATTTTGTGCTGTCTGACAAGACATAAATGCCACTTCAATCTCTTCAAACAGAGGTGCTGTGCTACAGAGACACAGATGACAACTGTACTTCTAGTCAGGGTTGATGAATTCCCAGCTAGGATGTCATGTTTTGTTTTGGGATGCCAAATAAAAATTCAGTGTGGAAAAAAGCCGGGCAGAGAAAAGCTGCAAAGAGAAGGATTCAGATCTGCCTCATCTGTAGCAGTAAAGGATCCCAACGTTTATAAGAGAAGTGCCGTGACTAAAGAGGACTGGTTAATTCTGTTCATCTGCACTGAGGATGGGTTAAACAGTAACCAAAAAATCTGACCACTGTTATAAGGAATAACCTAACCAGGTTCAGGTGGCAGCAGTGGGACAAGCAGTTGGGTAACACTCACACTGATAGCGACTGTTCTCAAACTTGGGATCGTTGTCGTTGACGTCAGCGATGAGGACGGTGAGCTGGCAGACGCCGATCAGCGGCTCCTGCGCCTGGTCAGTGGCAGTGACAGACAGCGTGTACTCCCTCTGCCGCTCCCGGTCGAAACTCCGTGTGGTGGTGATGACTCCTGCAAACACAGACACCTCCTGTTCTGCACGTCACAGCCTCAGGACTGAATTTGCAGAGAGGAATCTGCACATCTCCTGCGCAAAAGGTAGCTCTGAGTGTACGCTACACAACCATCAAGCCTGGTTTTCACTGCCCCTGCAACGCATGTCTTGGACTAGACCAACTCCAGATCTCCTGCCTCTCCTCTCCTCACATGTCACATGCTGCTTTTTTCCTGCTGCCCTGATAAGAACCTCAGTCGAGTACCTTGTTCTCTCATGGCTCATGGAGCACAGAAGGACTTTCTCCTTCTCATTGAAGAGCTTCTCTGGGTTTACTCCAGTGGTAGCCCAAGTAAATGAATCAGCTCATTATTACTTTGAGGAAGAGTGACACCACAGAAGACACCACTGATGTGATCAAAGTAACTTCTACTACTGGAGCTGGAGGCTACCTCATTAAACAGATTAAAATTGGATAAAATAATATAGTGGATAAATCAAACCATTTTCTCCAAATCTTCAGGTTTTCCTCCATACTAATCAAGTCTCTCCCTGCCTCAGCTATTTTCTTCTGGTTAGCAGATTTCAAACTGGCCTTCTTGAGGCCACTTCTAGACCTATTTCTCTACTATGCTCAGAATTTTTCAGTTCTGTTGTAGTCCCTTCCAGTCTCCTGCACAGTCCCGGACATAGCAATATCCCATTTTCCTGTTTTGACTATAGAAATATCAACAACTGTATAACATCTTAATTTGAAATAAATTGTATATAAAGACATCATTGCCCTGTTCTGGTATGAGGGTTTTGCCTGCAGTGCTCTACATCTCCTACTTGTGTATGAGATGAGAAATAAACTGTGGCCACATTATAGGGAAGAATAAACTTAACCTGTAAAAATCACACTTTCTGCTCTGCATTTTTATAGCTACCCTTGATCCAAATAGGAAGGTAAGTGATACAGAACACATTTTTATCTTCTTCCTGAACTGGCATTTGTTTCCCTACTTAATTTGCATTTGGGGCCCCCTGCATAAGGATGTAGATCTGCTGGAGTGAATCCAAAGGAGGGACATGAAGATAGCCAGAGGGTTGGATCACCTCTTCTGTGAAGACAGACTGAGTTTGGATTTTTCAGCCTGGAGAAGAGAAGGTTCAAGGGAGACCTTACAGCACATTCCAGTACCTAAAGGTGGCCTAGACAAGAGCTGGAGAGAATCTGTAGGCATGTAGTGATAGGACAAGGGGTAATGGCTTTAAACTGAGGGAGAACAGGTTTAGATCAGGAAGAAATTCTTTACTGTGAGGTTGGTAAGACACTGCTCAACACAAGTTGCCCAGGGAAGCTGTGGATGCCCCATCCCTGGAAGTGTTCAAGGCCAGGTTGGATGGGGCATTGAGCAAACTGGTCTAATGGAAAGTGTCCCTGCTCACAACAGGGCTGTTGGAACTAGATGGTGTCTCAGATCTCTTCCAAACCAAACCATTCTATTGCTTCTATGATCTGAATCGCTACAACCTTCGTTTAATCTAATATATGTGTATGGTTATCTACATACCCTGAGCATTTTCCAGTGTTTATTCTGTAAACTGCCACAGCTAACCCTGCAGTTACATTGTTAAAGCATGAGCCCACATGGACACGCTGATACAGCTGCATTTTCATTACAATACAATATCATCGTCATTTTTCCGCAGTAACCTGAAGCTACTGACCTGTGTCTGGGTCAATGCTGAAGCCTAGGGAAGCTCCATCCCGGTGCATGAGCCCATACTTCACCTCTCCATTGATGCCGAGGTCTGCATCGTAGGCTTCTACCTGTAGCACGTGCGTGCCTGGAGGCTGATTCTCCAGAACCCAGGTGCTGTCACTGTAGTAAGTGCACTAAAAATACACCCAAACATCCGACCCTAAATATTACACAGAGTCACATGAATTTGCTGCACAGTGTCAATATTTTTTTCCAGCAGGTCTGAGAAAAACTTGGAAGAAAATCACTACTATTACTTATGTACACAAATAAATCAATCTCTAAGGGAGAGGAAGGAAAAAAAGAGAATGAAGACTTTACACTTCCTGTATGAAGAAAGCTGACTGCTGTTCTCTTACAAGTTCAGTCTGCTCTGCACACACAGACCCTTCAGCCTGCCAGCAATCACCAGTAGCTACGTAGACTCTATAACTCCAGTTATGGATTAGAGGGGGAAAGAATACCTGCAGAAAGACATCTTACCTCTCTAAAGACAGGCTTGTTGTTATTAATGTCATTAACTCCTACAATAACCTCAGCAAAACTGCTGAGAGGAGTGGGTCCCCCCGAGGCATTGTCATCTATCGCAGTGACATTCAGGGTGTACTGTGGCCCTTTCAGGCTGGGTGGTGGGTTTCTGCGGAGTTTAATGATACCTGAATTTGGAAGCATAAAATGCCGTTTTAATTTACTGCGTAAACACACAACATCAAGAGAGCATCACATTTCTCTGTCACTCTATTGCTGGCTCAGTTGGTGTTTTGGTTGCAAAGCACAGGAACCTGACATCTTAGTCTGCACAGCCTTGGACCAAGATCCCAAGCTTTGGCTGATAGTTGAAGAACAACCATCATATCAGACAACTCTCACTGATACAAAGCATCCCCATCTGCAGATTATAGAGATATGATGCTTTCTTACAGTTTTTGGCATACAGGTGGAGCAGAGTCAGTAGAGATTAGACAGTAAACAAAAGTGTTGTAAAACCTCTTTCCTTACCTTTTTGGCTATCCAGTTCGAAGTTGCCCTCCTCATTGCCTCCCGTAATCAGATACAGCAGCCCATCTCCATCAGGGTCCTCTGCCCTAACAGTAGCCACCAAGGTGCTGGGACCAGCATCTTCCGAAAGGAAAGTCCTGTAACTGGTGGACATAAGGGAGCAATGGCAGCATACAAAGTATCAGAATAACCATCACCATGTTAACCACCAGGCAAGATTGTGAATTCATTATGGATGTTTTTGTTTTAAAGCTTTGGGCATGCAACCATGGAATCTTTAATTGGTTGAAGATAGGACTTTGGTCTTCTTTGTTCAGCATAGGGTACTTATTTTAAGACTGTAATCCTGTACTTTTGGTATACGTAATTTTGAAGGATCTTCTGGAGGATAACAATATGCACCATACTACATTGTACTGCAAAGCAGTATCATATATCTCCTAAGGTTGAGAAAAAGGACTAGTATCTGCCAAGCAGTGTTTCTTATGTCCCTATATATTAATGGAAAGCATCAGATACTACAGAGATGACTGTAAAAAAGTATTTAATTCTGTAAATAAATATATGTCTGTTTAATATTTAAAATATGTTCGAACTTCAAAACTGTGCAAAGAATAGAAATTGTTTTGGTTAGGGACAGGAAAGAAAGGCATCTTAAACAGCAGGGGCTCATGAAATCAGCTTACAATACAATCTGTTGATGCTAAAATTAAGATTTAGTGTTTGCTAGCTACCATATTTATTTGTCATCTATTTATACATGGATAATCACTTTGAGACCTAGGAGTCAACACAGTCAAAATCATCCCCTGTATAGGCAGGTCTTTAATTCATTCTGTTCTCTCTCTGTAACGTCAATAAACTGGTATCCCAACTGATGTATTTTTTTAATATACAATCTAGAAATGAAATTCCAACTCCTAAAGCCTTTCTATATAGAAATTACCTTTCAATTTCACTGGTACTTCCACTTGCAAAGAACAACAAGTGACCATTTAGCCAAGTGCTAGTAAGGCTACACATATGAACAGCATCCTTTAAAACCAAAGCAGGTGTTCAAGGGGCCTTACACAGACTGGGAGAAGACAGGAGCCTCGTCGTTGACGTTGGCCATCCGGATGCGCACGGACGCCGTCCCTGTCCGAGGGGGATGTCCTTTATCGACAGCTATCACCACAAACTCGTACATGTGGTTTGCTCGCTCAAAGTTCAGCCTCTGGTTAGAATTGATGACCCCGTGACGTGTGATGGAAAAATCAGTGCTCTGGATGAAGTAAGAGATCTCAGAGTTGGAGCCAGAGTCACAGTCTGTTGCGAGCACTGTTAGAGAACACATTTAACAGAACAGTCATACTGCAAAGGAGGTTCGGTTACGCTGTTTCCTAATAGGTCAACTCTGTTTTTTCGTTAGTTTTTGAGAACAGGCATCACCTAAATCACTTTCATCCATAAAAGTTTTCTTGCGGTTTTTTTATGGTTAGAGTCTGGGAACTTAGCAGGAGGCTGGGAGTGAAAAACCAACCTGGCCCAAGTGATCACAGCCAGGTGAATTTGCAAGAGAGCTGTGATTCCAATACTGCACAAAATGCTTTGTACAAATAGCAAACACTGGTAATTAGCACACGATTAGTATGCATGTTGGTTGAACATTATCAGTCATAAACTGGTTCCTCACTCTTTCCAGGAATACCATGTTCAAATTTAATTAGCTCCCAGCTAGTTGCATACTTTTTAATTACCTGGTGTTTCAAGGTACAAAGAGTGATTAAACATTCCTCTCCAGTAAATGTTTATTCAGGATATTGAGTGTCCCATCTGCTCAGAAGCAGCAAACAGGCACAACAGAGACCTGGAGCTCACAGCATAGCATCAAAACTGATTTTTAAGAGTAGAAGCTCCCCTCTACAATTACCTTGCAATTTTTCTAGCTAAACAATAAAGCTTCCCATCACACCCACACTGGTAATAAACAAGCTTCTTGTTCTAAGCAATAGGATCCAGATGCAGCCACTGTGGTAGCACACAGCCTTCTGGAAGCAGAACAGTGATTGCAGTGCAGGGACACTCCAGCAAACAGCTGCAGCATCATCCACAGAGGGGTGGCAGAAAGAACCCATTTCTATCAGAATATTAACTCAAAATAGGAAAGGAGCAGAGAATGATTTCAAAAGTACACTGAAAAACTGTTCTATTAAGTTGCAAAAAATTTCCACTACATCTGCCTGTGGAAAGTTACTCATCTTTGTTTACAAAGATATTTAGATTGGTTGTAACATTTTGTTTAAAATCTCTCCAAATCCCATTGTGAATAAACATTTGTGTGTGTTACAGACTACAGAATCAAGGGCTTTAGAGTTAATCACTCTCTTGCTATATTGAGAGACAAAATATATTAAAAACTCAAGAAAGATTAAAATGACAGTGATTTAAATCTGTCAAATAGAGTGGTTAAGTATTGTTTTTAGAAAGGCATTCAGAACGTGAAAAACATATTTGATTTGAAAAATTCTGATTTCATCTACAGTCATTAGTGAGCCATTGTAACCATTCACAAAAATACATTCTATGTGCTCAACAATATGCTTCTTTTCCCCCAGATGTTTTCTGGCAAATAGGGAAAGTGGCACTTACTTGCACGTGACAGTAACATGACTTACTTCCCAACAGCAAGTGGGAATTCTATTCCTCTCCATTTTATTCTGTCCTGGAAACTGGTGTGCATTGCAGAGGATATTTTAAGGATCATATGGCAGCCACCAGCAGCTCTGTGCTGGCCTTTCATGTGTTCTGAGCTAGCTTAGTGCAAGCTACCTCTGGCTCAAAAGCCAACTGTGTTGAACAGCTGCAACTCCAAGCCTTGCTCTGCTGGCACAGCGATGCAGCTGAAGGCTGAGAACCCTGCTGAGAGCACCCTCCACAATTCAGGCTTCGAGTGTGCTAAAATAAAAGTGGCTGATAACTGAAACCTACATTCACATCATCCACAGGTCTAACAAAATCATGTAACACACTACCTTTTCAATGGCAAAAGCTATCTTATGTGTGCATTCATTTTTGTTTGTGGGTCATTCTGAGGCTGCAACATCCCACCACTCAAGGAACTGCAGTGAGAGTAAGAGCTGTTTGTCTTTTTTATTTCCTGAGATGTTACTTGCTTTTGCAGTCAGAGTTAGTGGCAGAGGTCTCATCTTGCACAGCTTCCTTGCAGTCACTTAACAACCCTGTTCAGCCCTTCTACAGCAAGTGAGTCTTCACACACCCATTTCCACTGACTGTCACTCTACTTCCACCTCACATTTCCTTTTCTAAGATGGCTGTTTCTCTTGAAATGTGGCAAGACAACAACATGGGATGCAATTGAACAGCTTTGACATTCTGCTTGCTTTGGACATGGGCCATACATTTTTCCCCCCACAAGTGGAGTTTTGATGAGCTTTACAAGTCTTCTGGAGAGAAAAACATTCATCTCTTTAAGGAAAATCACATGCTTAGGAATTTTAGGAATTTATTATTCTGACCAATTTCTTTCTTCCCAAGAGCCATTAAATCTAAAAATGAAGTATGACAAGGTCTGTACCCTCTTAGCAAATGTTTTGAGAAAGCACACCCTGCAGCCCCCTTACACAAGGGAAGCTAAGCTTCTTATCACCTCAGCAACCTGCAGAGTTCAGCTCCAGCTTTGGGAAATTTACACTGTTGTCTTTTTGCTAACTCTTGCTTTGGCACATACTCATTTCTCAGGGTTCATAACCCCTGAAGTCTTTTAACAGCGTCATCTCTGCACTCAGGGTTTATATGCAAGTGACACACAGCCATGTTAAAAACAACAAACATGGGATGATGACTGCTAAGCCACAACCATAAATATAAGTTCATAGGCTTTCCAAATTTTTTTCCTTTAACACTTTGCAAGTCATACAGCATTGATGCTTATTTGACAAAACTAGCTGCCCATTTTAAAAAGCCCTGTTTTTTCTTAATACAATAAGAAAAGAAAAACTAGTTGCAGCTGCTTGTGGGACACAGAAAGGTTACCAATATGAGTTAAAAGACAACATTTAAAGGAAAAAATCTGTGGCAATCCACTAAGCCACTTCCTATCAGCTGCTTTAACTGCCCTTGGATACCACGAGATCTCTCCTTGGGCACAGTATAGTGATCCTCACCTGAAGACACTGACAACTCTACTTCCTGGATACCTAAAAGCCATCCACAGAGTGCCAGGATAGCTGCCATCCACATCTTACAAAGGCAGTGCCTGTGGAAGAGAGCACTTCCTCACGACCAGAACACGAACAGGCAACAAAGCAGCAGGTCTGTGGAAGACTGAAGTGAAAGGTAACTGGGTGGTCCTCACCTTGCAGTAGAGAGGTGCCTACAGGAATGGTTTCGGGAACATTTTCTCTGCTGTAGATGGAGCGCTGGAATTCAGGAGAACAGTCATTTTCATCGGTGATATGGACCATGACCTGAGACAAAAGGACACGTGGAGAGTGGATTTTTGCTGCAAAAACAGCATCTCTTTCTGGACACTGCAGCTGCATTCAGTGCTTTTGCTGCTGTCCCATCCTTACTTACACCTCTGATGCCTTAGGTTTTAACTTTTATATTTTTTCAAATTCTGTACTGCTAGTGTAACTCTGAAGTTTCCTGTAGCTTGCTAAGTGCTGTTCTCTAAGCTAAGATAGACATAACAAAGCCTCTCTAGCTTGCTCTCCAAGACCATCCTAAGCCCTAAAGTGTAGACCTTCATCTTGGGGAGGGGGAGGCAAGCTTGGGGAAATTACACCATTAGCTAAAGTTCTAATTGGTAAATTTATGCTGATATAAAAGTGTGAAGAACTCGTGACTTGTTGTTCGTTTTAGGATCCACTGAGGCAGGACCCTCTGGACCCCAGAGTGTACCTCTGAAGGCCTTTCAAATAAATACCTCCTTTATTCCCTTATTCCTGTCTAGTCTCTGTTTCCAAGTAGCCATTTAAGGCATCAACATCTCTGATGCTATTCTTCTCACACTACTCCTGCAACACAGAGAAGTATTTCCTTCTCCACTCCCAAGATGGGAGGCAAAGCCAAAAAGTAACAAGAGGTATTTGCAGAGCCTATATCTGAACCAGGTCAGAGCTCAACTTCCTGCCTGTACCTCAAGGCCTCCTCCCTGCCCAGCATCCCCAAGACTCCCGGGCAGTCTGTCTGTGTAACTGGTCCCACTAGCAAGGTAACAAGATTGCAGACCGTGGGTAGGACGTGATTTATGTACCTCAGTCACACTGCTGAGAGTGCTCTCAACTTCCATGGCTTTCAGTAAGAGGTGGTAGAGGTGGTGCTCGCTCTCATAGTCCACGGGGTGGGTCAGGCTGAGCTCTCCGCTCTCTTGCCTCACCCGGAAGAGCCCAGAGGGGTTCGTCAGGAGAGTGTAAGAAAGAGGCTGGCTCTGGAAAGAAACAGCCTCAACAACTGCTACTCTGCAAAGAATGAGAGAACAACCCTTTGCTTCAAAATAACAACTAAACCTGTCTCTTCGGCACCTAGAAGAGGAAGATGAGGATGAGGAAAAGTGGCTCAGCTTTGTGTTCAGACTGGAAACCACTTTTGCTACAGGGAGCCCGTCTACCCTCTCTTCTCTCACCAAATGTATTCACTGACATAGCAGTGATGAAATAACAATCCATTTCAACCCCCACTGACATTAAAACATCTTTTTCTTCCCCATTGTACCTTTCTAAATACTTGACAGCAGTTACTGGTTTACCCTCAGTTTCTCAGTTATTCAGAAATAAGTGACCTACTATACTTCTGAGTTTCTCTGAAGCTGTATATTCAGAAAAGAAACAGGTTCAGACATGGATGGGAAACCCACAAAGCACAGGGCTTTCCAGATCCTGCTGTCCACCTTGGCAGGACATCAAAGGAGTATTTGCCTCCCTACCGTGACTTATGTTTTGAAGCTCCACCTCACACATCAGTCTTTCATCAGCATGGCAATACACTTTTAGCTCATCTCACTGGAAGCTCCAGGGAAGGAGAAAAATTTCCCTCCTCCTTCTCATTCAGTCTCTCTTAAGGATTAGTGGCACCTCTCCAGCAATTTTTCCTAGGTCATCAGTTTATTTTGAGGTTTCCTGCACCTTAGAGGCCTTATGGCACTGTTCCACCTGCTCCTTGGTGGTCTTAAAGCCCATTCTACTCTCAAGCAGCCAAACAGCGACAATAAACGCAGAGCCAGCTTGGGAGCATCTTCCCACTGTGGCTTGGCTTAGCTACTCTTCATGCAAAAGCGGAGTCCTTTGGAGACGGAGCTTTATCTATTTGTACTTCACACTGGTGCTGTTATCTCAAGAGTCTGGCAATGACTTGTCTTTCTAGAAATATAAGTACAAGTCAAACACGACACAAACAACTCCAAATCTGATTAATTAAAAGACTATTTTTCAAGCATTTGTTTAAATTTCCAGGAGGTGCATAGCCAGTAGTTTGGCTGTTCTAATTCACAATGCAAAGCACTAAGACCCCAAAAGCATTAAAATAATTCCAGCACCCAGCCTACATGGGACACATGGAAACTCATGTCACACTGGAGACTCTGAAACACCAGAACAGGCATAACTTCTTTTAGAAAACACAAGATTATTTTAAAGTGTGATAGGCAAATGCATATGCGTAGCCCTGAGAAGCAAAACCACAAAAGTTTCACTCTATTGTGCTCTGTGAAGGTCCTCTCAGACTGCAAGGAGGGAGTCACCTAACAAAGTACAACTTACTTTTCTCCTGCTGGAGTATTTTCAGGGACAAACACACTGTAGGACATGTTAGTGAACTGCGGAGGTCGGGAGCCCGCCAGGATGGAAATGGAGGCGTAGGGGCTTTTATTGCCGTATCCATCAGAGGCTTCCACAGTAACCACATACTCCTTGTTCCACGCCAAGGGCAAGCCAGTCGTCATGATAATGCCAGTATCCTTATCCACTCGGAATCGCTCTTCCCCTCCTATCAATACAGGCACAAAGCCAGTCTGAGACATGCCCCACAGCAAGAATATTTGCACCTGCACCATTTCAAGGTAAACTATCCTCAACTCTTCCACTTATGTCCTTGTATGCACTTGTTTTTACCTCTCTGGTTGTTCACCTTGTCCTTCATTCACACTGCTCTGTTTACCAGTCCAGTGTAAAAGAAACAAGAACGAGTAAGAAATGCAGCCTTAAGCTAACAGTAAAGCTGCCATCAATTTTAAAATAGAAGTAAAGCAAAGATAATGGCAACAAGAAAGATTCCCATCCACATACTTACAGCACTTCCAGCTTCTACTTGCTGTACCTGCTGTATCTATAAGGATTCCCCAAGGGAAAAACCTACCAATGAAACTATAAAATGGGAACTTGTTAAGAAATGTCAGCAACTTAACCGAATTTTACCTTTTTTCAGAGTAGACCTACCTGCAATGAGTGTGTAAGTTATGCCAGCAGTGGCGTTCTCCTGGGGGCTGTAATGTGCCACAAGCTGGTAGATGAGAGTGCCTTTGCGGGCATCGGGATCCACGCGTGCCAGGTACGGGTATGGGTACATGCCCCAGGACAGAAGATCCTCTTCTGGGGCAAGGAGTGTCACGTGGCAGAGGTACCAGTCATCATCTGCAAAAGACACATGCATTTCTAGACAGCTTGGTCACAAACTTTAGGACTGTCAATAAACTTCAAGAATGTTAAGATCTTATCCACTACCATCTCTAAACAAACTGAGAAAGAATCTTCCACTGCAAAGGACATGTAGAGATATAGTCACAGTACTTTTACCTCTAGGGAGACCTATATTCAAGCCTTTTTAACTCACAACAAGTCACTAACAGATACTAAAGGTATATATGGGCTTCTTGAAAAAATTTTCCTGAGTACATTTGTGTTTCCAAAAATGGCCTTAAGATTTGACTTCAAATTAAAACAAATTTATTATTGAATGTAGAGAATAAATTTGAATAAAAAGAGAAACTAAGTGTAGAAAGTGGGGGATGTAGAAAGGTACATATGAGAAATGCACCTTTTCTGCCTGTTAAAGTATGATCACATACTCCAGCACACTGCACTGAGGCTGCAGGTCTGTTAAGGGCTGCACACTACCAAACTAAACACTGGCCCATGTGTATGTGTGTCTCATACAGGAAACCCTTCATCTCCCCCTTCAGCAAGGCCACGTTTCACACAGGATGGAAGCAGACAAGAGCATGTGGACAAAACCAGCACCAAAGGCAAGAAGTAAGCCAGAAATTCCAAACAATTTTAAGTGTATGTCTCAGGGATGTGACACTAAATAAAAGGCCACTCACAGATAGACATTCCCTGACATGCCAGACCTGTACTTATGAGCAGCCTTACCCCACAGTAAAAATACATGCTGGACAGATTTTCCCAAGATAATCATTCCCAGGAAAGAAAAGCCTTAACTGAAGCTTTGTGGGCTTTTAACATATTTAGGATCATTTAAGACGTGGTTTCCTTAGCCAGAGGAAATTCTTAGATTACATGGTTTCTGGTTTTCTCATGTACCAACACTGCATACATGGGAACACTGGTTAACTTTTGTTTTCCTTTGTACTGCTGTGTAGAACAAGACACAACCCACAGCATGAGCTAGTGGTTCATGAGAGCAGCTGGAGCAGTCATTATTTTACCTATAGCCAGGAAGGAAGGTTGAGAAATACGTGTCCTAATTCAGCCAGCTACAGACAGTGTTATTTTGCTAGATTCAAGTAAAGGGATGAAAACTTGTAGGCATGAGCATTTAAAGATATTTTTGTTCATTTATTGGTCTAATTCAGGCAGTCCTAATTTCTGCAGTGATTGAATATCTAGTCAAGTGTTTTTCCCACTTAGTGAAACCTGGAGAATGATTTCAAAAATTATAATCATACAGATTATTCTTAATATTGCTACATGTAGGTGATCTAATTGTTAAGTACCAATCAATAATGAGGTCCTAATCCTCCTGAAGGTATTGTAAAACCCACGAAAAGTCAGTGCTAAAACAGAGATTTATGTTTTACAAAAAGACAGACAATGGAACAAATTTCACTGAGTTCAGGACAGCATGTCAGAGAAAATATTTGTGTTGTTCAAATTAACCATAATTTTCTGGACTTTTACAAACACTTCACCTTCCTTCTCTCTGAAAGGTGTATTGAAATAGAAACATAGAAGAATTTATGTTGGAAAAGACTCCAAGATCATCAAGTCCAATCATTAACCTGGTACTGCTTAATCCACAACTAACCCTGGGATTCACCATCCCTGGAAGTGTTGAAAAAGCATGTGAGGACATAATTTAATGGTAAACATGGTGCTGGTGTTAGACTGACAGCTGGACTTGATGATTTTAAAGGTCTTTTCTAACCTTAACAATTCTACAGTTCCATGAAACTATGTCCCTAAATGCCACATCCAGGGATGGTGACTCAACCCTGGACAGCCTGTTCTAATGCTTGGCAAATGCCTCTTTCTGGGAAGAATTTTTTCCCTGATATCGAATCTAAACCTCCCCTGGCACGACCTGGGGCCATTTCGTCTTGTCCTATCCCTTGTTACTTGGAAGAGGAGACCGAGCTCCCCCGGCTACCACCTCCTTTCAGGCAGTTGCAGAGAGCAATAAGGTCACCCATGAGCCTCCTTTTCCCCAGGCTAAACACCCCCAGCTCCCTCAGCCACTCCTCACAAGACTTGTGCTCCAGAATCCCCACCAGCTCCGTTGCCCTTCTCTGGACATGCTCCAGCACCTCAATGTCTTTCTTGCACTGAGGGGCCCAGAACTGAACACAGCACTCGAGGTGTGGCCTCACCAGTGCCCTGTGCAGGGGAAAAATCACTGCCCTGGTCCTGCTGACCACACTATTGCTGATACAGGCCAGGATACCACTGGCCTTCTTGGCCACCTGGGCACACCCTGGCTCCTGCTCGGCCCTTACTGAACCTTGGTAAAACTGTGACACTTAGCAAAGCCTCAGATCATAGGCTCATGGGATGGGAGAGGCTGGCAGGACCTCTGGAGATCATCTGGTCAAACCTCTCTGCTCAAGCTGGGCTGCCTAGAGCTGGCTGCTCGGAGAATGTCCACAAGGCTTTTGAATATCTCCAAAACCTCCCTGGGTGAACCACTGAACTAAAGTCCTAGGGGCTGGATTTCAAGAAAGCCATGGACCAGCTGGCAAGTGTCCAGAGAAAAGCCAAGAGCAAAGCCAGGAAGCATGGCCTTCAACTTCAAGAAAGTTGAAAAGACCTGGAGATTTTCAGGAGAGTGCAAGAGACATTCAAACAGTGATATAAGAGGCTGAAGGACTGATGCATGAAGTCAGTCACCTGTTCTGTATCCTGCAAACCAAAAAATAACTAACTCTCAGTCCCAAGGAAAAGACTTGATTTAGATGTTGGGGGTGGGATCTCTCAGCATGTTTTTAATTATAAGGATAAGGGAGCCCTTGATAGTGGCCAGAGAGGTGAGACAGCAATCCATCTCTGAGATCTTTAAGACCTGACTAGACAAATACCTTCTGGCAATCACTTTGTTGTGGCAGAACCTGCCTCTAGGCAGGGGCATGGCACCAGCAAGACTGTTAAATCCTTTCCATCACAACTTAATCTCCCTGCCCTTCAGCTTTCGCGTCTCATTGATTTTTGAGGCATACACGTCCACATGTCACTCATCTCCCTGCAGCTTGAAGAAACTTCTAACATAAATATTCTTTGGATTTTGTGTTTTATCTTTGCTGTTTGCTTAAGGGCAAGAAGTGAGAAAATGAGTGAATGGCACTCTGGAAACATCCAGCACCACACATGAAAGGAAAAACATGGGATGAGGCCAAACCTGGAGGGCTATGGTACAGAAGGAGGGGGTAATAAATCTCAGCTATAGGGTGGAATGTCTTTCTGCAGCTGAGACCTGACTCACTCCTTCAGGCCCTCAGCATTTATTTCAGATTTTCAGACTTGAAGCTGTTTTCTTCATGCAAGTAAACAAAATTTAAATTGAAGCAGCTTGCAAGCCTGCTGACAAAACAATCCAGGTTATATCCACATAGAACACAGCTCTAATTCTAACAGGGCATCAATGGAAGAAAAGATAGTTACAAATAGCAGATTTTAGTCAAATCAAGTCCAAAACCCTAAAAAAAGCAGTGTTGAATGTGGTCTGGAGACTAACAGAAGGTCAGTCAATCAGCATTAATTTCCCCTATCATCCAGAAAGGGCTGTTCAGAAGCAGCACTATGAGTAGGGACATTTCTGTTCTGGTAGCTCCCTTTTGCACACACACCAGGTGTGAGAAGCTCAAGGATTTTAAGGTACAGACACATGGCAATCAAATACTACGTAAAATTATCACACTGACTTGAAACAAGTCAGTGAAATAAAACCAGTCTTGACAAAGTAAAGTTTTTCCCCGGGAATGCATTGGGTATTCAACTGTCATAGCTGCAAAGGCATTAACAGATCAAGCCTCTGAAATCAATTGTGTTTTATTTTGCTCCTGACACAACCACAGCATCCTATTAAATCAAAATGCAACATCAGCCAGTGGTGTTGCAGTTCACCCATTTTGTCAATATGAATCATGCAATGCAAGAAAGGAAATAACCAGCAAACCTGGCTCTATACCCTGTGAAACCAGACTATCAACGGGAGAGTCTGGCCTCTGCACCTCATATTGGAAAGAGTCTTGGTATGATCAGTATGGAAGAGAATACTAAGGAGTGCTGATTTTCCTGGAGATCCTGGTACATCCCCAAGGCTTCAGCCTTACCTCTTGCTTACATCTAAAAAAAGGCATGTAAACAAAAGGGATGTCAATCAATCACCAGCTAAGAGCATCCTAAGTAAAAATGTTAGAATGAAGCAAGTGCAAAAATGGGGGGAATGAGGAGATGCTAAGTTTGTGTCTTTGAGGGCTAAACACCCTTCAGCAGACCAGAGCAGATACACCCACACTGTCTTTGAACAAGAATATGAAAGCAAAGAAAGAACTGGAAAGGGTTTTGAAACTGCAAGTGGCTATTCTTGCAAGTCTGTGTCAATTTCATGCCTTTAATCATTTCGTTTCCTCCTTTACCAGAAGAAGGAACATAAGAGAAGATAATCTCTTTTTTTGAGATTAGGATTAGAGCTGCACTGACTGACGTGGGTTTGAGGGGACTAATGTTGGAAAATTGAAAAGTAAAAAATGTGCATTAAAAATGGTAGTTTATGTTTTCTTTCTATCCCCTCAGGCAAAAAGAATCGTTTGAATTGAAAAGAGACAGTGTGGTACCTGAAAGAGTTCCTGAAGTACCCAGCTTGAAATACACCAAGATGGGATGCCTCAAAAGGCCCTCCTTGTGCTGCCAGCCACAGTCCTTGGCAGCAGGGCAAGACATCAGGAGCTTTGGCTCATTATTGAACCATAGCCAGGAAATCTACTTCTGAGAAATGGTTACTAACTATCATGTTAAAACCTCCTTGTCATCTTAAGGACCATAGGCATAATCTACTCTGTGGCAGTACTTGATTTTTCACCAGAGTTCATCATCACATTCAGAAATGCTTTTTTTTTTTTGCATTTTAATGACACTATTAGTGTTATTTACACAGTGATGCTGTTCACTGTGCCACTCTCCTGCCTGATTGGCTTTTGAATCTGGTGGTAAATTATTCCTACAAGCTTGTACATCAGCAGCTGGCCAGAAGATGAGCATCCCAAATAAAGGTATTCGCTGGTGTAAAGAGGAAGAGAAAGCAGCTTTAACTTGGTCCTGAGGACTAGTCCAGTCAGCAACACCTATGAGGCTCATGCCTCTGCCCCAAATACAGCAAGTGCTGTAACTCCCCCTGGAAGAAGTGCAGGGGCATCAAGAAGGTCTTACAATGGGGAGAGCCTTCGCAACACAGATCTCCCCTTCAAAACTGAAGGCTTAATTTTATTAATTCCTTTTCTCCAACTCCCTTAAGTAAAGTTATATGGGAACACATTCAGTCCAGCTAGTCAGCTGTCATGAACATGACGGGTCAGCTCCACCTCAAACACAGATGAGAGATTCCTGAGCGTGATGTTTTTATTAATTAACAGGTTTGGTGTCTCACAAATACTCCTAATGATTGGATACAATGCCCAAGAGCATCATATTCCCTTGCAACACGCTAGGGCACTGACTGGACTCACGTTGGACCAAGAATTAAGTACAGTGTCTTGAAGGCAAGGTAATACCCTCACCATCATTTATGGCAACAGGCCTTTGTTTTCTCCCTTGGCAGTCCACAGAGCACTACAGCAGCCTGTGGGTAAAGAGCCCACAGCCACAGCACACCTGGGCAACATGACTGTACCAGCTGCCTCATCTAAACCTATGCCAATCTGAATTTTCCCTCCTCAGTTAACCACAACCAGCAAGCTTGAAAGAGCAGCCTGCAGAGACCACTTTGCATTATATTTATTACATATTTCTTAATATTCACCAGCACTTGTACACATTTTCTATATACACACACCCTCACCGAATTTAAGAGGCAAGGTCTTGCTTTTCTCAATATTACCTGTGCACTCACCCAGTGGGACCATCGAGCTAAAAGGCAACTGCACACATGGACAGCTAAGAAAAATCTTCAGCCAATTTTTCAGTTTCTGTGAAAAACTACAGGCGTTTATCAGTGTTGTCCTTTAACAAAATTAAGTCTCTTCTCCCCAAAGATTGTTCAAACTTTTTTAGAATAAAAATTTGCTTGCTGAGGCTTCATGCAGTAAGAGCTGTTCCTATGACCATACTTGGAGTGTATTAACTTCTTTCCAAATGCTTAAAAAGTTATTGTCACCAGCAAAATACCATCATTTTAGAACAACAGATGTGTTTGATATGCACACAAATATGCCAAAAAACATTGTAGCAATATTAACTTTACCACTTTAACACCAGTGGATGCAGTCGTGAGAAGCAGCTCAGACCCAGCAGCACATGCCCCTTTGGTGAAGCTGGGCAGCAGCACTGAGGTGTTGGGGCAGCAGCCTCCAAAGGAGCCGTGTGCTGGCTACTATGCTGTGTCCTAAGAAATGAAAAGGTGAAGTCGCTAGATTACCTTCCAGTTCTCCTTACAGACTAAATTTCTAAACAGATCCTCTTGCCCTTCCACAGATGTGGCCCTTGGCACTTCGCTACTTCTCTCTCACAGGGCAGTGTCTGTGCCATACACAGGATTTGCTTACTCAGGCAAAAGCTGAGCTACCCATAGGAACTAACACCTCCTTTGCTGTCATCAAGCACTGCATTTAGGTCATTCCATCAGCAACATCCATGCCAGGAGCAGAACTCCAAGTCCTTTCCATCAGCCTGGTTCCTCAGGTCAGGTTTTTAAACTTTCTGCTTTACTTTTTCTTAAATTTTGGGTAGTTTCCACCAGCAAGTCAACCTCCTTGCTCAGACTGCAGTATGTCGAGTTCTGCACTAGCCAAGGTCTGACTGCTGGAGCAAGGAAACCCTTATGCCTGCCCCAAAACTGGCTGCAAAGCCACTGCTCTCTGGGGACACAGCTTTCCAAGTCCATCAGAGACACACAAAGAGGAGCAGGTTCAATTCCACTTCAGTCACAAAAGAGAAGGCTACGTGCACACCTGCCTGGGAGAGCTATTATGAATAGACTGCCTGTGCAAACATGGTATGTGTGAATTTTGGGCCTCCCATGTGTAATGCAGGTGTGTAAAGGCAGCCCAAGTATATGAAAATCAAACACTGCTGCACAGCACTCCTGGAGTGTGAGACAACACTGGGAGCATGCAGGGGTGTTTCTGGCATGGTGTGGCTTTGATCTGGGTCTAAAACCAGATTTTTAAAAGCCTTCCTGCTGTTGAAACATAATGAAAACTCAGAAATACTAAATCATAGTCTGTACAAAAGGATTCAAGATGCTAATCTTAAGAATAAAGGGCTGAATGTTCTACTTTTAAGGTCTCCCACTGCATTTCTCTCAAACACATTAAAATAGAGGTTTTCTCATCGTTTAAATAGCTTATGAAACCTACCAAGAATACTTGTAATATAATCTTTACATTTCCCTCTTCATTTTTAAGATTTTTGTTGGCTTCTCAAAATCTCTGACGTTATCAGACATTCTTAAGACTTATTTGTTGCTTCTGGATCATTACATATGTTTACTTTTTTTTTTTTTCCAGAAAGGTTTTTCCAAAGATAGGTACAGACAGGGTAACATAATAACCTTCATCCTGGAGCTTGCTCTTTCATCCAATGATCCCTGGCCATTAAAGTGGTTTCACGGGTTAAGTGAAGCAAGCTTTTTCTGTCAGTACCTGAATTTGGAGGCACGCTAATGGCATCCACAGATGGTTTTAATCAGTCTGATACCAGGAGGAAACACTCCCCCCACCACATCCAGAAAAAAAAAAAAAGCAGCATATAATATGACCCCCATACCTGATCAGATGAAATTTCTGTTCCTGGAGTGAGATTTATTTTCTAAAAATGTCAAGGGGTGCCAGGAAGCAGTGGGCCATTTCTGGCTCTGTTAAAAATAAAAAAAAAAAAAAACCACCAAAAAACAAAAAACCCACACCAAACCTAAGCTATGTCTTGATTTGAAATCACGGCTAGCAACATACATGAATTACTTGTTAGCTTTTAAAAAAAGCTGTATTACATGGATTGAATGGTTTCCCTTCCCAGTAGGCATCCTGATGGAAGTTTCTTAAGAAAGTACAAGGGACTCAAACCACATATTCTTTCCATGTGCAGTCTAGGTTGTATTTTCAGGAATGTCAAGATCCTAGAGATGTTTTTTTCAAATGCTTCCAGTGAGTCATAAGGGTTCAACACTGATCATATTCTACCATAAGACACTGCACTGAAGGAACTGCATTATGCTACAGCCTCCTCAGTCAGATTTAATATCTACCTTCTTGGAATTCACTTAGAGTAGTAAACAGTTGTTAACCCACATGAAAGAGAACAGGGAATGAGATATCACTTCCAAGAAAATACTGAACAGCCTTGCAACTGCTTTATTTACTTCAGTCTTAAACTACCTGCTGGTGTTTACCCTGCTTTGATGTCTTGAGGCATCCCAGAGTTAAAGGGTTGCTAACGTCAACCCTTTAGGCCTTCAGACCACTGCAGACGTGGGAGGGGAAGAGATTTGTCTTGCCATGCTTTTTTTGAGTTCCTACTGTTCCCAAAAGAAAATTAACCCTTGTAGATTATGGAGTGACTTCTTACACAGTTGTTTTCAGTGAGATAGCATACGGAGAGTGTATCTGCAGTGTGAGAGTGTGCAGGAACACGGACATCTCCCACTGGGTCACACTATTCTAAGCCCTTTGTGACAGGCTCTTAAGTTTAAAAAAACAAAAAACCACACCAAACCAACAACAACAGACAAAAAAAAAACAAACCCAAAACCTACAAACCCCCCCCAAAACCAAGAAAAAACCCCAAAGAAAAAAACCCAAGAAATGCAACCCCCACCCCCAACCAAATCAAAAGCCCCAAGAGAGCGAAAAGTCTTCTAGAGTTGAAGAACAGGGGTAAGAACTTGCTTTTTTTGAAAAATAGATAAAGTCCTAAATGTAAAACTTCTAATGCAGTGTACACCAGTGCCTATTGCCAGCACCAGAGAGGGCAGCAGAGGGGGCAGAAGAGGAAACAGCAACTGCATGGCACCCTGTGTAAGTTGGTAACAAGTATGAGGACCTGTGTAGGTATTTGCAAGTGTGCATGAACAGAGGCAGACTTGGAAGGGAAATGGAGGTTCAACCCTTCCTCAGCAGCCCCAGCCTTTCCATGCTCAGGCCACACACTGTTCTGATGATGCAGTCAGTGCTTTCAGGATGTGAAATGTCCCAAATGAAAACCTGGATGGGAAAGGTTAGGTCTGCAGCTCATACCTTTGCATCAGTCTTGTCTAAACTCCAGGTCCAACCCATAACTATGCATGCACAGAGCCCAGAACAACAAGTCTTTGACAGACAGACAGAGGCTGCCAGATTCCTAAAGAAGATGCAAACTGCTCTGTGCAGGTAAACAGGACAAGCCACAGAAGTTGTGCAAACATCTTTACGATGCACAGTCCATGTACCAAGTGTATATTCAATGGGAGAAGAGCTGTGTTTTCACAGCCTGCTACAGGATCCCCACAAAAGAGATGGCAGCCCCCTCCCTATCCCTGCTATGTGTGCTACTGAGCAACTGGGAAGATTGAGAAGATTATTGTACACTGCGCTCAGTTTATTTCAGTATTTCAATTGTGCACAGGAATACTTTGTCTTCCTAGGACTGCTGCTGCATGAAAAAGTGCTCTAAGTTACTATCTGACCTCCTGTTTTATTTTTTTTAAAGCTTGTTTTTTAAAAAGCTTTTATTTTCTTGAAAAAAATATTTTGAAGGCAAATGCATCCAAAACCCCATGACACACCCTTGCCTGGAGAAGCAGTACCTGTGAAATGCCTGAGTCCATCCATGACTTTTACATAAGAGATGGCAATTAATAAAGGTCCAATAGCTTTGTTTTTCAATTAAAGACGTGATTAAAAGTTTGGCCCATGTTCCATAACATTGATTACTTTGTGACTCACTGTTAATTACATTTAGTAAGAGACATGAGGAGAAATGAGGAGCAGACCAAAGTTAATTCTGTTTGACTTTTGACAGTTCACCAGGTTTCTTCAGATAAAAAAATGGATGTTTAAATCCTCTCACCATTTCACCATATTTTTGTAAAATGGGCAGACAGAAAGAGATCCCAAGTTTGTTGCTGTACAAAGTTATGAGAGAGTTTTGGTTTTCAAAGCAGCTTAAAGGAGTGTCTAAATGACCTTGTCCCACTTGATCATTGAATTCCTTTCTCCCTGAGGCTCATCTCTTGTCAATACATTATTAGTGCTCAGACAGTGGTAAAAACATGCTGTACACCACCAGATTGGAGAGGACAACACAATTAATCATATGTTGAACACGGTTCACAAGGTTATTTACTTTGCTTATAAATAAGCAAGACAGTCAAGCTGTGTGTCCCCTTCCCAACTCCATCTTTAGCTTGAATCAGAAGTTCTACTTTAAACATCAGGCAATTTGTTTAAAGTTAGTACCTAGAAATTCTGTGCAGAGTTTTTCTAATGCTAAATGTTTGTCACCTGCACTACACATTCCATTCTTGCAAGAGTTTCTCAGGCAGGCAGCTCTGGATTCTCAGACTGCACACAGCAGTCTGGTAAAAATCACAGCTCCCAGAAAGCTTCAACATGTTTGTTTCCCTCCCAGCTCTATGTTTCACATTTCCGGAGCACTAGGCTGTAAAATTCATGATTAGGAATTGGTAAATATTCCCTCTTTAGTAAAATTGCAAACGTCTAAGAAAAAAGACAAACAAACAATACAAAACAAACCCAAGGAAATGATAACCAGCAATGTTATCAGAGATCTGAGCTACACCTGCAAACACACTCTAAAACTTACTCAGACTAAGATTAAAGTAACACATGGAACGGATGGCTCATGCAGCCATAACACACCTCAAGCTTAATGTGGTTTAAGTCTTTATCAAGTATAGCCATTCTCTTTGCTGTGTTATTAGGAAAACCATACACAACAGAATACGAGCTCTCAATATACAGAGGACTTACAGTGGTATAAATACAATATCTCCTTTTCGTTCTCTACACCAATTCCTGATTCAGGTTTTTTTTGGTTTTTTGTTTTTGTTTTGTTTTTTTTTTTTTTTTTTTTTTTTTTTTTTTTTTTTTTTTTTTTTTTTTTTTTTTTTTTTTTTTTTTTTTTTTTTTTTTTTTTTTTTTTTCTTTTTTTTTTTTTGTGTTTTTTTTTGTTTTTTGTTTTTTGTTTTTTGTTTTTTTTTTTTTGCTTATCTTAGGCTCGTTGGCATCTATTTTGCAACTACTTCTTTCCTTTCCCGTGCGCTGCTCTGCCAGTGCTGTAGCTGACTCTCGGCATCCCTTGGCGTGGTTCAGGGAGCGGGTGCAGCGGGATCCCCCAGCGCAGTGAGCTGCAGCTGCAGGCCTGCAAGTGCCCACAGCCAGGACAGCGCCACTTCTTCCTTCCAGGTCCTTCCAGTAGGACCAGACCAACAGGAGAAGCTCCCTGTTAACTGCCCCCACTATGACACAAGCTGTCTACTGTGGTGAGGCCCCTTCTTTACCGGGCCCTAACTGCTTGTTAACCCCTGAGCAGACACCTCTGGTCCCACAAAAGTGAACCTACTGTGACAATAATTCCTTATAAGACAACATAACCAAAACACCATTCCCTGCGTTTCCAGCTGCTCCTTCAAAAGCAAGAGGCAGAAGCTCTGCGGGCGGTACCGGGGAAGTGCCGACACATTCCAACGCCACCAACCCAGCTCCTGCAGCCCCCTGCGGCTCTCCACACCCCACGGAGGGCAACATCACCGCGGTCGCATCTCCTCGAATAGCAAATGCCCGGCACAGCCGTGCCTGCTCAGCATCCCCTTCCTTCGGGACAACCCTTCACGCCCATCCATCCCTTTCGCGGTCATCCCGACCCACCCGGAGCAGCTCCGCGGGGAGAACCGACCCTATCCCGGCCACCCTCCCCGTCCCGTCCCAGACCGCTACCTCCTCCGCCGCCGCGGTGCACCTTGACCAGCCCCTCCGCCCGGCCGCCCGCTGGCAGCTCCCGCCGCAAGTAGAGCCGCCCCGACGTCCTGTCGACCCCCACGGGGGTGGCGCCGGGAGAGGCCAGCTCGAACCAGTCGCCCGCCGCCCGGTCTCGGCTCCTCGGGACGGTGAAGACCGTGTCGCCCACCCGCGCCCCGGGGGGCAGGC